>JANHFO010004624.1:25798-43710 GCA_032468095.1 Pareas carinatus | reverse complement strand
CAGGGGGGCTTTCAAATGTACCCGCCTACAATTTGGTATTAGCATCGCACCTGGGATTTTCCAGAGCGTCATGGAGCGCCTGCTCTGTGGAATCCCAGGTGTGGTCCCCTATTTCGATGATGTTCTCATCACCGCGGAAAACGAAGGGCAACTCTCCTCCAGATTGAGGGCTGTTCTATCTAAATTTAGGGAAGCCGGTTTAAGGCTGAAACCGACCAAATGCCAAATCGGGGTGCCAGCGGTAGAATTTTTGGGCTTCACCATTGATGGGGAGGGCATCCACCCCACGGCTGAGAAAGTAAAAGCCATTCACGAGGCTCCTGCGCCCACCACCAAGACGGAGCTACAAGGCTTCCTAGGACTTTTAAATTTTTATGCGGTCTTTTTAAAAAATAAGGCTACTGTAGCGGAGCCACTCCACAGGCTCCTAACTAAGGATGCAGCGTGGGTGTGGGGCCCCAAGGAACAGCAGGCTTTCCTAGCCGTAAAACACTTGTTAACGACCGACAGTTTCCTTATTCGCTACAACAGCGTTTTGCCCCTCGTTTTGTCCTGCGATGCCTCCCCCCATGGGGTAGGAGCGGTGCTCAGCCACCGACTACCCTCGGGGAGAGAGGCACCCATCGCGTTCTATTCCCGTACCCTGTCCAAGCCTGAATGAAATTAGTCAGGTGGACAAGGAAGCGCTTGCTATTATTGCTGGGACCAAATGCTTCCACGAGTACCTCTACAGTCGCCATTTTACCATAGTGACCGATCATAAGTCCTTGCTTGGGCTCCTAGCAGGCGACCGGCCAACCCCCCTGGCCCTATCTCCTAGGTTCTTACGCTGGGTGGTATTCATGGCAGCCTATTCTTATTCCCTAGTCTATAGCCTGGGGAAGTCCATTGGACACGCGGACGCCCTGAGCCGTTGCCCGATTGGCGGCTCAGAAACCCCTGAGGAAGAGGCAACCGCCATCCTGATGATTGAACTATGTCAGCCTGGGCTGGTTACCACAGGACAAGTCACAAAAGCCACCGCCAACGACCCCACCCTCCAACGTGTGGTGTCCTGGGTTCTGCGCGGTTGGCCGAACCCGCCACTAAACGAGGACTTCCGCCCATTCGGAGTCCAGAAGGCGGAATTATCCGTGCAGGAGGGCTGTTTGCTCTGGGGCGAGCGGGTAGTCCTGCCCACATCCCTAAGGCAACGAGTAATGACCACCTTACATAGCGGTCACCCTGGGATCCACCGCATGAAGGCACTGGCCAGGGGCTACCTGTGGTGGCCCAAAATGGATGAGGACATCCAGCAGTGGGTCGCCACTTGTAGCCCATGCCAAGAGTCTTAGATGAAAGAACATGCAGCACTAGTACAGGTTCAATCCTTGTCATATATTTGCTTGCTTTTATTTTGGTCATAGACCAGCATAAAACAAATCCAAAATAAAAACAGAAGGAACCAAATATGCTATTAATAAAGTAAAGTAAATATCATGGAATCATGAAATCTAAAATATAAAACCAGGAAAAAACACTATAAAAATAAAATCTATTTGTTTCTTTGCTAAAATTAATCAAGCTAAAAAGCTATAAATACATAAACACTAAACTATAAGACATTATAACAGTCTTAAAAATTATCCAACTTGGAACCTTAATACTTGCTTGCTTGTTTGATAGTTGCAACAATCAAATTCTAGTAGGGCTACCCCTACTAGAATTTGATTATTAAAACTATCAACCAATCCACTAGACATGAGATAATGCCAATATAAAGCATAATATATTTTGATTGAACTCATGTCTCAGTTTGTAGCCTGGTGTCTTAACCACTACAACAAACTGGCTCTCATATATAAATAGTTTGTCCTAATTTAACATATGTAGGAGCTAGAGAAATATGTAGAAACAAGAGATCCACTTTGATGTTGTGGTTAAAGCATAAGGTTAGAAACCAGGAGACTATGGTCCCATCTTTGAATGAAGCCAATTAGGTAAACTAGGGCCAGTCACTCTCTTCCAACCCTAGGAGGGAAGCAATGGTAAACCACTTCTGAAATCTTACCAAGGACTTGTCAAGGCAGTTGCCAGAGGTCAACACTGATTTGAAGGGAAAAGGAAAAATGGAGAAGGAGGAAGAGGACGAGAGGGAGATTTTCAAAGGAAAGTAGCAAAACAGTTAACTTGAAGTTAAATCAATGTACAGAATAACCAGACCAGCCATTTCTAATTGCGTAGCTCCCCATTCAGAGGCCCTATCTTGAGGGAACTTAAGATCAGATATATCCTTCTATCTTTCTAATTTCAAAAAGGCCTGAAAGTATTCTTGGGGAATACTTAAATGACTACATAGTCTGCCTTCTACTGCAATCAACAAAAGGCAAGATCATGTATACAAATTAGAAAAAGGATAGACAGACACCATCTTAAAGCTTCGGAGTTCTATAACAAATAAAGTCTCAACATTATAATTTTCTATTGAACAAGCTAGGTTGTTCTGCTAATGCAAAAGCAATTTAGAGTCACATAATTCTCTTTGACCAGAAACCCTATCACTAGCCATCTAGTTTCACTCCATCATTTCCTGCTATATTCAGTTCGAAAAGGCTTGAATATTTTTTGAGGTAGTTGGATCTGGAGTCTTATGAGGATGAGAAAAAATACTACTGCGTGAGTAACAGGAATTTCAAACTTTGATACAGGATGCTATTTTTCTGGCCTGATCAACAACATGATACAGGAAAATTATAATAATTGGGAAAACGTTTGGACAATGATATTGTCTTGCCTTCAGTGAATGCAAAATGAAAAAATCATGCAGAATAAACAGATTGAGGGTGATAGCTTAACACAGTGCTATGCACTTGATGGACATTTCATTTATTCTTCTTTATCAAAGCATTTATTGCAAGAAAAAAGAGAAGGGAAGGGAAGAAGGAAAGAAATAAAAGCTTTACTTCATCTAAAAAGACTACAGAAATGGTAGTAAATAACCTTCTATTCCAGGCTCTTAACAATTACTCTATGTATACAGTGTGGACTTTTCATTCCATAAAAATTGTAGTATGTGACCATTATGCTTTCAAACCATGATAGGTGAGTTTGTTCTGAATGCACTGAAGGCTAAGGATAAGAAACAAAGCACTGGAAACTATGATAGTAAGAATACTTTTGCACTTCCTACATATGTGTTTTAATTTTTCATGTAATTCACTGCCACAGAAAATAATTCTGTACAGTCTAGGCTTTGTGTCTCATCAAATATATTTCCTTAGTCTTGAGTGATGCTTTTTTGAATAACCAACAAACAAGAAACATGGAAGCATGTATTTGTAATCATGACAGAATAACTAATTATTACTGCAGGAAATGGGTTTTATATTTGCTGCCCAAATTATAGAAAGGTTTTCCAGTATATGCAAGAAAAGGAGGAAGAGGAAGAATAAGCAATAACCAAAATGATCAGCAAGGAGAGACTAAAAGGAGACATGATAGTGATGCTCAAGTACATAAAGGGAAGCTATAGGAAAGATGACAAAGAACATTTTTCATGATCACAGAAATGGGAACCAGAAATAATGAATCTCACTTATAGCTATCTACATTTCATTTTAATATAAGGAAAAGGTTCTTGATGGTAAAGCACAGTTTCAATGGAAGAGAATATTTGTAGTATGGTTGAATTGTGGAGTTCTTGGTGCTGTCTGAACCTGGTTCAGACCCAACTAGATAATGCTATCAGTATGAGTAAGTGTGGGTTTAGCTGCCTGTTTATATATATTAACTTGTCCTGCTAGTTTTGGTGGGTATGGTGTTTCCTCCGAGGAAGTTTCTTGATCAGTGTATTGTTCTCTGTTTGATTGTTTTTCTGGTATTAACCCCTGTTTATCTGAATGTGAGCTGTTAGAGGGAATTCTATTTTTGGTTCATTTGTTTCCTAGGTTTTTTATTGTCTTTTGAATGGTGCGTAAATGTGATTTATCTTTATGTGTCTATTGATGGCTGATTTGTCTGAATTCTCTATAATTTGGCTTGGTCTAAGATGCTAATAGCTTCCTAGTTGAAATTGTGGTTGAATTTGTCTATGTGTTGTGAGATTAAAGAGTTTCTTTTTGACTGCTGTTAGTGTTTATGAATGCACTCTGTTAGTCTTCTGCCTGTTTGTTCTACATAGTGACTGTTACAGCCCTGGCATTGTAAATTGTAGATAGCCTACTGGTTCTTTTTAGTTTGCTGAAGGATTCAAACCTTTCAGATGAGTACTTGATGACACATGGAACAGGACTTTGAATGCACAATTACAATCTTCATCTTGATTTTTCTGATTTCCCATCCCTTCTGCAGATGACCCAACTCCACAGGATGTGGATCTGAGCAAGCAAACATAAACCGAATACAGATTTTCAAAAAGTGCTTTAGTCTCACTTTTGTATATTTAATGTGCTGCCAGTAATGACAATACTTCTTATATTTACTTCCTTCAGCTGCCAAATCTTTAAACTTCCTTCAAAAGGCATACTTAAAGTCAGATTGCTGAATCTTTCAAATGCATTTCTGTGTTCTCTTTTAACTCACTGTTTGAGCTGTCCCAGTCTTTCAGAAATCCTTTTTGGAAGAAGGAAGTAACTTTTCTTACCTAAGAAATGTTTGTTTCATAGGGTGAGCATATCTGTCAACAAGAACAATTTCAGGAAAACAAAAAGGCACACCCACACACAAAAGGTGCTCCTTACCACTGTGTGGATCTGTGGCTTCCGTCTTTTGGCTAGGTCAATGATGTTGACTCCATTGTAATATAGGTTCTCAATACAGCCATGGAAATTTTTCTTCAGGAAAGTTCCTGGTTTTCCTGGGACTGGGATTCCTCCAAAACTGAGCTTTGAGACAAGAAGAAATTCAAATTTTAATGCTCCAATAGCTGTATGTTTTTGACATCACATTTGAGGTGTTAATGAAACAGATGCCTAGCAGGAGGACAATCCATAACGATCAAATTAATAATTATATTTTACTCTCTCTCTACTTTTCTTTTGTCATAGGTTATCCATTGGGTTGACTAAGGTAGTTTCAGGGTCAAAAGCTGAAATCGTCTGAAATTGACATTAATTCCAATTTCATATGGGAAAGAACCATTAAAACTTTCTTCCAAATAGCACTGCGGTGCTACAATAGATTTTTGTGTAGCAATATAATTTTAGGTTCCAAATAACTGGCAGGGTGAATTGGATTTAAAGATCTATTCTCATTCTGGAACTCATTATTACTTGCTACTTTTGCTCTTTCTCGTTTTGTCCTCCAGTCTGAACTTACAGAAAACAAATTTAAAAGTGTACAGTCAATATCAATTATTCTGCTGCATTATTGGAGAAAAAATACTTCCTTTGGTGATCAATTATACTTTTAATTACCTAACTACTTCTTTTATTTTCCTTACCTATACCTTTAATCCTTTAAGTATATACTAAGATAAACTTTCAATAGACAATAGATATTAGAGGGGTACAGTGGACCCATTTAAGTCTCTGAGCTAAAGTAGGTAATAATTAATAGGTAATAATTAAACATAAATTGACCAATATAGTGGGATTTCTGTATTTTATATTAGGTTCCATAATTAAATTGTTACAGTTGATAAGTGTTGCTTTATTATAGCCTTTCTTAATCTAGCCTTCTCAAAGAGACTGTGATCATATGACACATTTAACTGGGTAATGGAGATGGACCAGGCAATGTGTTACACAGATTCAAAAACCCTGGTAATTAACCAAGATAATTAACCTCAATGAGGGCAATAATTTTAGTCTTGAGCAAGCCTGTTTTTTAAAAAAATTCAAGGAATGCCTAGTCTATTAACTCCATCTCTGTTGTTTGTTCTTCCTACTGGAGAGTTCATTGTCCCTTCTTCAGACAACCAGACAAGATGGTTGTCTGAAGGAACCTCTGAAAGCCCTCCACCTCTGGCTGCTTCAGCTTTCAACTTCCACAGCAACAGAACAGTGAAAAGGAGAAATCACCCTTTCTCCCTTCCAAAAACCAGGAAGTGGGAATTGCCACTTTTTCATTCTTCTTTACAGTAGTTGGGAAGCCTAGAAACAAATGCTAATGCATAACTGATCAAGTCATCTGTGATTTTACGCTGCCAGCACATGGAAATAGGCCAATTGCCTGGAGGAGAGGACTGCTGGTTCAGCTGTGATGTGTCATATTCTATCATACCCCAGCCAACATATTATTGTAATTGCTGGGGAAGTTAGTAGCTATAGTCCAGTACAACTAGTACAATTGCACTGAGAATATTAGTTCTATGTAATATCAATGAGGTAGGAAATCTATTTCTGTTCTCTACCACTTATTTATTTAGAACATTTATATAGTTGACCAACTAACTCCAGACAGTAAACTCAAGGAAATAAAATTCCAATTATAAAATCCAATGAACCCTTAGGCACCAACCTAATAGTGACAACATTCAGACAAACCTGCTCCATATCACCCTGGGGTCCCCAAGTCTACTGGCAAAATCATGTCTTCAGAACCTTTTGGAAAAATATCAAGATGGGAGTCAACTTATCTCTGAAGGGATAAGGAGGGAACTACCACAGAAAAAGTCTTTCTTTATGGTCTCACTAGATGGACCTCCTTAACAGAGGGGATCCCTAAAATACTTTGCTCCCTTTCATGCTCTGGTGGGTCAGGTAAATATAGCTGGAAAAAGATAGTCCTTCAAATAACCTGACCCCAAGCTATGTATGCTTATCCATACATGAGTGTTCACCCTCTTCTGGTCTGTGTTTTGATTATTCAGTTCACATTTATTCAGCAGCTATTCATTCTTGACCCTATGTTTGATTAATTTATCCATTCCCACTGCATTCAGTTTAAGTTCCTTTGACATACCCAGTCTCATTTCCATGTAACTAAGCAAGCAGAAGCATTCAATCATTTTCACTTCTTCTGAAATTCATTCCTCTTAAAAGATCATACGCTAGCTTTCTCCCAGTCTTTGCATATCATATAAATCCTCCAACCTTCTTACCATCTTTAACAAATATTTTGCACAGATAAACAAACAACAGTTCATGCTAGGGTTTGGTTGTTTTGTTTCACTTTTGCCTTTTATATACAGTTTGCTTCATTGTCCCAATCAAATGCAACTATCATGGTCTTTGATATAATCATATTCAGAGTAACACTCCTCGTTCCATCATACATTCATGACAAATCTTATAACTACTTCTTTTGTATACCTTCATCATATCTCACAATCAACCTTCAATTCCATATTTACAAAACAATCCATCATTCAAGTCTTTTCAATTTTATTATTTTATCCAAATCATACAATAAACTTCCTTTCTCATATGGATATATTTCTAAGTGTTCTGTTGAAGAGAATAAATCTACTCCACCCTTCCATCTGGCATGAAATTGCATTCTCCCAAATTTTGTTCATTGACATCTCTTCCAACCTTTCAATCAGAATTCTGCCAAATATCTGCCTAAGTAGACTTATCAATCAGATCAATCTCTCTGTGGTTTTTGCATTCATTCATTTTATTTTTCCTTTGTACAACAAAACAATAATAGCATTCTTCTGTTTGCTAGACAGAGATGCTGCTGTGATCCAAGAACAACCAGACCCACATATGCAGACTTTCAGACTAGCTATTTTATTGTTCTATGCCTATTCCATAGGAATCTCCCCAGGCTGGGAGCTTTCACCTGTGAAAAAAAATGAAATAAGGTTCAAAAGCATTTGGGCTGAGTCAGACATTGTCCTCTTGTGTCTATATAACAAGTCTAGACTAATTTCCTGCTTACAATTGGGACAATTGCTCTCTAACCTCTGCCTTCAGACACACATTAAATAAGTCACACAGCCATTCCACAAGCAAATCTTTTATTTTTTAACATTTCTGAAGCAGATAGCATCTTCTCCCTGAAGCCTTGCCATTTTTCAACATTCGCATAGCATTTATACCTTCCCTTTCATCATTTTTTCTTGCAGACTAACATTTGCAGCATTCATTTCAGTTCCATCCTCTGACATATTACCATTATCCTCATAAAAATCTCTAAAATACTCCTTCCAGTACTCTCTCAACCAGTTTCATCCCAAATCACCATGGGACTAGATTGTAACATTAATGTCCTAACATGAATAAATTATATGACTAATAGTTCATTCAATTTAATATGTTGCCAATAACTCAGCAGACAAAACCAAGCATTCTTTTCCCATTGATTGCACATGCTACTCTGAAAATTTAAAGGTATGAGAGAAAGGCTGTAGAAATCCCCGAAGGACTGCTTCGTTCTGATGAAGAATCACCTTCATTTTGTTTAACACAGTAACACATTTCTTTTGTTCTGAACGGTATCACTCTGCCTTGCATCTCCTCTTAGTCCCCCAACTCCACTTAGAATTCACCTTGCAGGAGAAGACTTTGAGATGCACTGTTGGCCAAAGTGTTTCTAGTTGGGTTTTATGGAAATTGTGGGGCTACTTGCAGTATGTGCCAAAGTCAGAGTCTAGAGTCCTCTTAGAACACATCAGAATTATTCCATGCTGGGCAGCTTCTATGCATACTGCTCCAAAGCCACCAGGTTTGACTATTGCAATATGTACTGACATTGCACGGTCTTGAAGCCATCAACAGCCAGTGCTTGATGTCCCCAAACAGTTCAAGGCAAAGCAACTTTGTTTTGTGGAGACAAATTACATTTACTTCTTTGCTTCAGTGAAGAGAAACCTATTATTTCTATGATATAAATATCTTTCTCCAAGCTAATTAAAATAACCATGTGAGACTTCTTAAGCATCAATAGACAAGGATGGCCTTCTAAGCCTAAGGATAAGATCCAATGCACATTAAATTGGGGTCTGAGTTCCAGGACATTCAAGTAGAGACCACAGGGAGTGTCAGTGCCAGGGAAATTTTTCATCTCATCTTTAAACACTTGAATTGGCTCTTTTTTTTTCTATAGCCCACCTACTTGGACACTAGAGTTTTAAAAAGTTATTTTAGATTTCCAATTTTCCGCAACAGAAATATCTTCCCTTGAAAATTTCCATCCATGACATCCCCACATACATTTGACCATATTCTTATGAGTTGCATTTTTATGTATTTAACTAAAACATTTTTATATGGCTTTTTCCTACTTCTAGTATTCTTTTCACTTACATTGAAATTTAACAGTTACAACATAGTTATTTATACATGCAACTTGCTGTGTATTTAATAGAATGATTACATTAATAACTGTAACTTTTAGGGCAGGATAAGGGATTCTGACACCTTTCATTTGAAGCTAAACTATACTTTCCAAAAATCTCTTAATGTGGGGAGTTGCAGCACCACAATCTTGGCATATTTAGTCATTCTCAGCCTTGTCCTAGGCAGAGTAGGACAATGTGTCCTCAGAGTTTCATAGTTCTTTTCCAGTGACTCAACAAACATTTTGTGCTGTTGAGCTTTGGTGGTGTGACTGTTGAAAACTGATGGAATCTTGCTATTCTGTAGTGGGAAACCCACAAAATATGCCACTATGATTGAAAGGAGATTTGATGGCATAGAACCTGAATAAAGATATAAATGTATAATGAAAGAGCTAAAGTTGGCTCAACGTAGCTACTAAAAATGTTTTTTATAAAAAAGATGCTGAACATTAGAAAAAATGTGAGAAAAATACATGGAAACTGAAAATACTTGTTGCAAATATACGAGACTGAAAACAAAGAAATAAAGACCCAGTGTAATGAGTGCCTTGGGTACAATTTCAAAACATCTGGAGCATCATTTGGACACCATTGGTATTGATAAAATCACTGCCAATTGCAAAAGGCAATTTTAAATCCTACGACGATACCTTCAATACCATCAAACAACATCATCTGCTTCTCCCAGGTCCTTGGGAAGGTCTTGATAGGTGGATAGACATGACAAGCATCCAGGTGACTGTGCAACAAACTATACTAATAATATAATAGTAAAAACTCAGTCCCATCCACCCAAGTTACATGGTCGCCCTGCTTTGCATTCTTGGTCTTTCTTCCTCCATTCCCTCTACTGCAGCCTTCAAACGTTTTTCCACTTCTGGTATAAATTTCAAAGTTGTTTTGTCATGGCTATGTTATGGCTTCTGTTTATGGTTTTTTTCTTCTCTTTTAAAATGATAAAATAAGATTAATTATAATGAGCCTTATAAGAATGGTATTGAGGACAACAGAAATATTTCTATTGCTCATAAAGTCAAATGGGTCATTATGTCCAGTTCTCTGCAGTCTCAAAGAATGCTTTTACTTTCATAAAATGCCCAACACACCTCATAATCAATATTCAAGTCATCAGAATCTCCCTTAGTTCGGAAATGCTGCATATGCTTGTCCACTGTAAAATTCACTTGTTTATTGAATCGCTCGATGAGAACTGAATGCCAATGTTGGTCATCCAGGAGGCTGCCCAAGGTGACTGAGGAATGGCTGTTACCAAAACGAAGCTTGGCATCTCCTGCAGAGACAAAAGAAGTTACAGTTACATGAACATAATTTTTGTTTTAACAACAAACCCTTATGATGAATGATGTCATCCAATGAATCATGAATACAATTAGCAATAGCGCTTAGACTTATATACCACTTCATAGTGCTTTAGAGCACTCTCTAAGCAGTTTACAGAGTCAACATATTGCCCCCAACAATCTGAGTCCTCATTTAACCAACTTTGGAAGGAGGGAAGACTGAGTCAACCTTGAACCCTGTCAGGATCGAACTCTTGGTTATGGACAGAGTTTGTCTGCAATACTGCATTCTAACCACTGCACTACCAGGGTTCATTCATTAATGATGAATGTCATTTCTGGGCTTTGTCCCTGCTATTCTTATACAACTATTTTTTAACCTAAGAAATCCTTCTCATTTTATTTTCCCATTGGAGGGCATCCTTTTATATTCATTAGCCTTAATGTACAACATTGTTGATGCACAAGGACCTGGCTATGAATCTCAACATCCAATACATAAGATATATATTAACACTGAATGTACTTCTATACAAGAACATTTTTTCCAATTTAGTACTCCTATCTCTAACTTGGTCTCTGCTCCAGATAAAATACATCTAAGATGCATTATACCAGTTCTGTCTTGAATCAGCCACAATATAGCCTATGGCAAGAATGTGGAAATCTAGTCCAGCAGATTGATTTCCGAGTAGTGCTGAAATATTAAAGCATTCATATCTTATAAATATATTAGGAAAATTGTTACATTGCCTGATCTAAAGAGCAGTTGAGTTTATAATGTTTAAATGTACCATCTGGATTGACTAAAAACTTGCAGTGTACATCAGATATATTATAACCGGGGGTAATGCAATCTAATTATCCCTACTTTTTTGAACCATTACATCCAGTGAGCTTTATTTTAATTTAAATGAGACTGTTGTTATCTAGACAACTTCAAAGTGAACCATGGAAACAAAAATGATAATATTTGGGGAAACCATGTATGAAATCTGAAGAGAAAACATACGTTACATCACATCCATTTTTCACTTTTAATGCAATTGAAGAAGGATAACATACAGGATCACTAGAGTTGTGCAAAACATTTTGAGACTGAAACATTAGGATCTGGAAACATACTACCTTGATCTCAGAATGGAAACGTTCCAGATTGGAATGACCTGCTCTGGTTTATTGGAAATAGGCCATTTAGATGATCTGATAAAGTGAAAATATTCTCACCTGACTTCTGTAATTATGAGGCCTGTTTCAAAGGTGAACCACATTCCAATCAAGGGCAAACAATTTTAAAACTGCACTACTTGGAGTGAGATTTGAATGGGACCTTTTCAGATCAAGAATGAATTTGTAATGGAATATTTGGGAGTCAAAACATTTCACCTTCAAAACATTGTGCTACTTTTCTTCTATTCCTAATGTTTCAGTCTCAAAATGTTTACCTATCCATCTTTCCTTTGAAACAATAATAAGAAACTCTGCAATTACAATATACAATTAACGTCACCACATTGAATATATAAACGATTGCCAAACAAACAAAAATCACAAAAGGATGTTGATGCTGGACAAGTTCAATCTGCCGTTGCTGGGATTGGGATCAGAGGCAACTCAGGAATTCATGACTCTCATGGACCTGTGTCAGTTCTAATGGGCCCAATGCAAACATGGGACAACACATTAGATCTGATGGTCACAATGAAACAAATGAGATGTAATTTGTTGTGGAAGGCATTTTCATCCGACCTTTGCCATGGAGCTGTCCTGCAGGGAGGATGGTTCAACAAGGATGGTCTACCATAGCATCTGATGATATATAGAGGGAGGCAATGATAACTTTGGAGAAGGAGTGCAAGACCTCTTAATTCAGAGGCTGTATTCCAAACAACTAGGAAAGTACCAAGATAAAGAAAAAGACTTGAAAACAATACTATCTTGATTCTGTAGGATATAATAAAGAATAGAGGGAAATTCTGTCATGCTTCAAGATTCTATAAACAGTATTGTTCCAATAGCCCTTCTTGGTCTGACCTTTGAAAGATTGACATAGGAATTCAACCTTAGTCTAGTTTAAGGTTCCAGGCTAGAAAGAAGGAGATTGAGTTCTAGTCCCACCTTAGTGGTGAAAGTTAGCTGGGTGACTTTCTCTCAGCCCAACTCACTTCATAGGTCTGCTGTTTAGCAGAAAACAGGAGGAGGAAGTGAGGGATGTTGGATCCATTAGGTGCCTTGCTATTTGTAAAAAATGATAAAGGTGGGACACAAACAAACAAGCAACAAAGCAAACGTGAAGAGTTTTCCAATGATTTATTGAGCAGCATAATGTTATGTGGGAATGACCCTGGAAAATGGGAGGAAAAGTCATAGCCTAGACAAAGATCTGATAAATGAAATTTGAGTCCAAAGGAAGAGGGGTGATAGAAGCATCTCAGAAGGGATTCTTCCTAGCTTTAAGAACAGAAAAACTGAAGGAAGAGAGGAATCCTTTGAGACTTCCAAGATCCTGTTATTGTAACTTTACAATAAAGAAAGAGCTAGTGATCTGGGCTTCTTATCTGGACCACCTTGAAAGGCTAACAAATAGTTTTATCAAGGACCCAGTCAACCTCTGGAATACTGAGTATTGATGCAACTGGTCATGAGTGGGTTTTCCCCCCTATTTGTCAATCCTCCATAATATATGGAAGATTTCTGAGGACTGAATAACAGGAGAGATTTTGAGGGAATGAGGTAAGCAAAAAAGCAAATATGACTAGTACTGTTGTATACTTGGCTCTTTGGGCATTGAAGAGTCAGGTTGTGAAGATAATAGCAGGTTTATTGTAGACAAGCAAAAGAATATCATACACAATGCAGGAACACGTACAAAGACAGCAATACCGCTGTGCAACAGGCTTATATACAGAATGGCCTCTAGGTGGCAGTCAATAAGCAATTAGACAGCTAGCGCCCCCTGGAGACAGGCAGTCAGGGCCTGCTCAGGCTTCAACTACTTTAGAGCAATGACTAAGCAGAACAACATTAAGCTCAATACATTACACATACCATGGTAGCAAAAATGGCAAGACACCAATATATCCTTGCCTTTATTGCATCCACAGGTTTTCACCCAGAGGTACATTTGAGAGTAATCCAGCCTCTATTAGTTAAGGCTGGTCCAAAAGGACCAACAATAGGTCATTTTGGCAATTTAGCAAGCATTTAGAGTTTATCCAGACGCCAGCCAATTCCAAGGTATTTTCAAGTTTCGATCTAGATTGAAGTCACAGATCTTGCTAATAGAACAGATAGGGGGGGGGACAAGGACAGGAAGGGCTTTGCCCATCTTTAATTAATACATTAGTTACAGCTTTACCTGGAACAGAGGTGCTGGTGAGATTACTAGATAACTGCAACTCATTCTATCTGACCTTGAAGAGACCATCCACAAAATGTAATCGTGCAAAATGAGGCTGCCATATATTAGCAAGTTAAATTTATTGTTGTGGGAGTTTCCAATGTTGCATTGTGACATTAAGGAAACTTATAAAGACCAGGCTGTTCCCAAGATACTTCAGAACATCTTTATGAGAGTAAGAGATGGGATTGTTGAAAATTGGTTTATGGTGAGGGCTTGTTGTATCTTTGCAGAATTTGGGCTTTTTACAAATCACTTAGAATCAGCCCAACTGAAGCAGCATGGAAGTTATCATAAATAAATAAACAATGAACATCTAAGAATAAGCGAAAAATACTGAGAAAATTGATTTCAGATTGTATTATTCTGTTTACCAAGGATCTAAATCCTTATGTTCAATGATATAAGACAGCTGTCACACATAATACTTTCTAAATGTGTTGAATGTAATTCACAACACTTTCAGCCAACATAGTGAGGATTTCCATGACATGTCTATTTATGTCGACATTTAAACTCAAAGTAGATGTTGCAAAGAGAGCAAGGAACACAAAAGGCTATATTTAAATCATGTAATGCTAGGCTACGATTTAGTGCACATCTCCCTGTGCCCCAGTGTATGAAAGAGCAAAGCAAAAAAGAAGAAAACACAATAATTTGATATTTGCTACATAGAACAGAGTCATTTTTTCCTACCTCTTCACCACAACATCTCGAAAAAGGGATGGGCACCAACCAGAATGCTGGCTTGTGAATTCTGTAAGTGAAATCTCCACATCTTAACTTTTCTAAGGTTGGGAAAATTGCTCTAGGGATAAAGAGAACTGCAACAAGCATTGGCTGATGCCAGAGTTGAAGGAGATTGAAAACTCCTATTCTTTCTCTGACACTTTCCTTTTTTTCCTTGCAGGTACACATTGTTTTCTCTCACACTATTTCTGACAGCCTTTTCTCTCTCACTGAAACAAGGGGCTGTCAAGAAGCATATCTCTTGACAAAAACATGAACTAATAACTAACAATGAGTTTTCAGATGAAGTTTAGGGTCATATGAAAATTAGTTTACAGGCATATTTGCCCACCCCAACCAAGAATATAAGAGCTTCTCAAACTCAATTGCTGAAGATAATTGCAAACTAACTAATACTTATTGAAATAATCCAGGCATGATCTTATATCTCTCATTATTATATCTTTGTACCTCTGTAGGAAGACTCACATCAAGAATAATGGCTTAAAAAACACCCTTCAACTAGGCCACTTCCAGCACAATATCAGGAAATGCAATTTTTACAGCAGCCAACTTTACTAAGTGGTGCAATCATTGTGTTTTTCTTATATGGAATATGGTGGCTTCATTATCAGTGAAAGAAAGATTGGACTCCAAAATTTCATTTCCTTGAGCCTTATTTCTCACTCAATATAGAATGTTCCACATCTGAAACATGAACAGGACACAACACTGGTCAAGATTTATTCTCTGACAAATTCAATAACATTGCTGATTATTACATTTACTGTAATAAAAAAATGTATCATAGAATGAGTCCAGGACAATGCAACATTCATGCATTGGAGCCACTTGGCAAGTGTCTGAATTTTGATCACGTGACCATGGTGGTACTGCAACAGTCCTAAGTGTGAAAAAATAGCCCTGTCATTTTTTTCAGTACTGTTGTAACTTCACTCACTAAATGAACTGTTGCAAGTCGAGAGCTATTTGTATGAGTTTTAACTTTGTGCTCCCATATAGACTTTCCCAGGGTTTTCAGAGGATAAAACTTCTTTTTTTTTAGGTGCTCCTTTTTTATTATTGAAACATTCCTTTAATCAGAGGAGAAAATGGCAGCGGTATTTAACTCCCAATTAAAAACGGGGTGCAGAAGTTAAAAAGAATGACCAGGAAAATGTCCAATTCACGTTCAAAGCAATGTTTGCCCTCGACGATATCAGTCAGTTAATTAATTTGAAATTAAACGAATTAATTTTAGCACAAGTTAAAAGTGTGGGGTGATATTCAAAATGGGAACGTTAATTTTGTGGGGGAGCAGTGTTGAGTGAGAAATGGACTTCAGCCCTTGAGACACTCAACTAGAACATGTCCAATTCTTCTGGAGAATGGACGACGGCGTCAACCTCATCGAGATCTTCAAGAACCTGCTGGAGGTCCAGGAAGCAGTCGTTGAAATACTCCAACCTGGGCACTAGGACCATCTTGCCGGTGATCAGGATCATGAAGTAACGCGGATTGCACATTGCACCACATTTCAGGTGGTGGATGATAGACCAACCACAGAAGATACAGATACTCCTGAGTGAGGAAGTGACAAAGTTTGGCCAAGAGATCCAGAGTTTACAGAGCTTCCAGAGCTTCTAAGACTTGTTGGGTGATGGTCAAGTATCTCAGGCAGTATGTTCCCTCCATGTCTTCTTCTTCCATTTAATTCCGGAAGTTTCTGAGATCCCATAAGTTCTTATAGACCTTCGTCGGAGCAAGCTGAACCAGCAGTCTAAAGATGGAAGCCAGGTGCTCCACAATTTCATCTTGGGAAATGTTCTGATCATCTGCGAGAAGCCCGGCCACTCTTAGCCCATTTGAAAGGGCAGACAGTTGGCCAAAGAGGAAGTAAAAGCTGGTGTCCTCCAAAATCTCCTGCATGGTAGGGACACTGTTGATGACGCTGGCGCCAAAGGAGTGATCCCACTTATCTATCTGGTTGGTGGCCAAGGAGACTTGGAGAAACTGAGTCGAAAGGCCCACCTCTTCCAGAGCCTCCGACAACGGGGTCAACTTTCAAGATATCCACCCTACCACATCACCTTGAGCTAGTCCAGGCGACTCGACAGTCAGAAGGCTACTTCCAAGGGGAAGACCGGAGCAACCTCCAAGGGGAAGAGCAGAGGATAAAACCTTCTAATGGTGCTTTTGGGGGAAAATCCCACTGACTTCCTCCTAGGCTTGCAAACTCAAGTTTTTCTGTTCTATTTAAAATCACTGGTGCCTTGAAGAATAGTTACTCATGCTTCTTATATATGGAGAGAGTCTGAAGATGCAAACCTAGGCACTGCCACCAATGTTCTTGGCCAGTCTCCTTTAGAAAAGATTCATCTGGAAAGGATTTTTCCATCCTCATTGAAACTAACTTCTCAGCCATAATAACTACCTAGAGGTTAATGTTACCACTGCTTAAAGGTCCATTTCTCTGTGGATATTTTAAATGTGAATGCATTGGTTTTCTTTAAGTATTTTTGATTTCTTTTTAGAAAAAAAAATTAAAAGATTGGCTGAGGAAAAAAGTGGTTAATGGATTTATGTAACAAGGAAAAACTTTTCGAAAACTGTCACTTGCATTATAAACAAATGTAATAAATTGGAGAGGGAGAAATGATATAGAGAAAATTAGTAACAAGTTCTCCCTTTAATGCTTTTAGTTTAGTCTCCTTGGATGAAAGAAAATCTAGTTAAATTTAGCACATATAAATTAAACAAAATTAGCTGGCGTCTCATTTCAAAAATGGGCCATTGCCATATACTGCCTGCTGGTTGCTCAAATTATGTTGAATAATATCCTTCAGCAATAACGTATATTAAGGTTATTCAGGCTGCAGATGCAAAATCCTTGGCACAAGAATAAATCTTTCATTCCAAGGTCAGGGAAAGGGCTCCTATATCAGAACAAAGGGTTGGATAAACCTTTTCACCATTTCCTCTGCACCAGCCTCTAAAAGCTGTTCTCAGCTCTGAGAGTAGTTCTCAACACTGAGAATTTAACATTAGGATAATAGAAAATTAACTATGGCAGCTGTCACTGGCAGAAATGTATTGAGGCTCCACCCAAATGATAAATTACCGTACATTTCACTCAGAATAAATTTTAGAGCACTTGTTGCTCAAAATGAAGGGAAAAACAAAACAGGGCAAACATTGCAAAATATGAATCTAGAGTTAAGTGTTTTGAAAAGTACTGTATTACATCGATTATAGCATGCATGTTTTTTCGTAT
>JANHFO010004622.1:52513-70540 GCA_032468095.1 Pareas carinatus | reverse complement strand
CTGTCCATCTCACCACATCTATTGGTTATATTACAATGTTTGCCCATCTTAAGAATTAGTTATTCCTTCTTTTATATGCATATAGTGATTGCCAGAGTGATGCAGGGAAAGTGGAAACTAGAGTTTTATGTGTCATGTAGTCCGGCCTCAGCTCCAAATTGAAAATTGCTACTCCCAATTTTTGTGGCTTGATTTGTTACCAGGACTGAAAAGATTCATAACTTGTTTCATAGATTTCATTAAGAGCTGGTGGGAGGCACCATCTTGCCCTTTCTCTCTTGAGTCATTGAGGAGTGGAAACATCTGTTGGTTTCATACATCGGAATAATGTCGGTCAAAAAACAAGCAAAGGAAACCAGCAACACCAGATTTCATAATGTGCAAGTTGTTCCTTGCAACCTTATGTCACACCAGTGTTCTAATGAGGCTATGTGACAGTAGGCTATATATTCACTGCCTTTGCTCCTTGATAAAAATACCCCTCCTGTAATTGTGGGTCATTCAAGGTGACTGGAATTGTACATCTGAGAAGTTCCATATATAAGAACAAGGAGCTAGTGAGAGAGGGGAAACTGGGTTGCTTTTGAACACGGGGAACTAATCAAAATGTTCCTGTAACAATCTTTGGGCAAGAGATGCCTGTGATATTTGTGGAAACTAGATCTTCATACCAAACATAGAGTTGATAGATGTAAAAGATGACAGGGCTTCTGCACCTTTAATAGGCATGTAGAAGAGGGGAATTCAAGCAATCTAAACCTACTGAAATCTCCTCTTGTCCTGGGCTGTTAGCAAGAGCAGGGAAATTCTTTTACACATACCAAATGCTTTGGAATTAAACAAGCTCATGAAGAAGATACAACACAGCCAGGCTAAGCAAAGCTGAAAACGTCACAGAGTCCTCTATATAGTGACTAATGCAACCAAAAGGAAACTCCCCTCCCCTGACCCATTCCAAGCATGGCAAGAAAAGCAAGCCAAATAATAAAAGCAATAAATCTATTTCTTTTTTCTCAGATTAACATGAATCCTGTATGTCAAATGTCTTTTAGATAAGACTGCTGTGCAACTGACTCAGAACCACCAAAAAACTGTTATAGCCACATGGCATTATAATAGCATATAAACCAACTAAAGCCCTCCAAAATATCCTAAGTAAACCAAATGACATAGCTGCCCAAGAAAAAAGAGGAGCTATGTACAACATACAGTGTAAGTATTGTAAGAACTATTATGCAGGACAAATGGGCAGTAGACTAACAGAATGCATCAATGAAAATCAATTAGCAGTCAGAAGACATGATGAAAACTCCTTACTTTCACAATAAATTGACAGACTCAACCATAGTTTTGACTGGAAAACTGTGAGCATCCTAGATCAAACCAAAAATGTCAGAGAATTCCTGGATTCCTGGCATACAAATTTGCCATCAATATGTACACAGAGATAAACAAGATCTACATACCACTCAAAGAAGAGAATCAAAAAGCCCAAAAGAAAACTAAAAGACCAAAACATGTCCTCCTCAGCAATCAACACTAAATTAACAAAGAAAAACACCAAGATTAGCATTAGACCAACAATCAAGAAGTAAACCATGTCTCAATCAAGGAACTATCAACTCAAGCAAACAATTTAACAGTATATAGCCTAATCAAGGAACCACCACCAACACTGATAGGGCAAGCCACTAGTAGATACAAATAAGAGCAAAACCCACTCCCTACTAGCACTGATGGTATTACCTAGTTTGGTAATGAAACATCTGTAAAAAAAAACACCTCATCAAGGATCCCACATGTAAACCTGCAAAACAAAGTATGGGCAATCTCATTTTTTTTAGGGTTGTGCCTTTAGGTGTAGCAGGAAAATTGTGCTTCTTTGCTTTCATGTTATGTGACTGACATTACTTTTCATGACTGAAAAAAGGAAGCTCAATTGTTTCTCCTGCAAAATATCTGTTTTCCTACTTTCCCATACAGAAATTTGTCACAAGGTGTTTGCTGTCTCCACATCTCTGATCTTCCCAGGGGCAGATGGAAGCTCTTATTAAGAATCCCTGCTTATTCCAAGAGAAATCGAGAAACCTATGTCTTAGACAGCAACCATAAAACACCATTATCAGGACAGTTATTACTGGCAAAATCAAAATGATGTTAAATAATTGCAGCTTTAACAAATTAGATGAAAGTGTATGTTGCAAGCCTGGATGTTCCATTACATTAACTACATCTTTGAGATACAGATCATTCCTCTCATCTCCAAATTACAGAAAGACTGGGGAGGGGCCCTCTCTGATTCATTTCACAGTTTATGAAGCCCTTTCAGTAATTGTTCTAAAAAGACGTTGGGGGTTCAATTCACTGAAGCGGGAAGGCAGAGACACTGCTGAGTTCATTAATGTCTCTTATTTTTCTCTAAAATTGAAACTCAGGAACTGTAGAAACTTTTAAGAACTCAGAAATTCAGAAACGATTCATTATGAATTAGCTTGTGCTAGTGTGGAAAGTGAACAGAGAAGCTCAGAGATCACACATATAATTTTTGACACTGAAAAAAAATATATTTTTGAGCATCAACACTTAAGACAAATTCCTTGTGTGCCCTGACACACATGGCGAAAATACATTCTGATTCTGATTCTGATATAGGCTCAGACATGATGCCAGTCAAAGAGAAAGCAGCCACATTATACTGTAGGTTAGCATGCTGTGCAAAGCCCATTAAAATGTTATATAACTCAGACAGTATCAGTCACAGCCTATGCACTCAGGGTTGTTATACACAAAGACAAATCCCGGGTATATTTTTTCATAAAAGGATTTTTTTAAATTCAGTAGGTGATGATCCTTATTACAAATGCATCTGATTTTGATAGCCATACCACTGATAATAAAAAGGTACTGTTATCTAGATAGCATGCAATTTACTTTTGTATGAGTTTTGTGCAATGTTCATGCGACGCCAACTCAGCCTGCAAAACCTAGCATAACAGTCTCTAATCAAGAATATTTTCTGATCATGGATGGCTAGACTACAAAGCATCCAACATACCAGACATACTTTACATATTGTATTATGAGACAGCTGCATAGGCATCCTTTCTGTCTGCTAACCAGGCAGTGCAAATAGATGTACAGGCATTGGGGAGTCAATAAAATGCTGAATATGTCTTCTATTCCCTTGTATTTTACAGGAAGAACACTCAACAGAGGGTGTGTCTAATATGCCTGCAACTTTAAAAGCATTACTACAGTTCTGTTGATAAGCTGGAGGTTTTAAATGGATACAGGTATGGTTCTCTGTTCTGTTTTGTGACATGAGAATCATTTACACATTCAGTGTAGAACTCTATCACCTTCAACTATTTTATTCATCACTGAAAACCCCTCTAATAAGGGGACAGACTGCTGATGCATGTTGCTAAGTTTTTCATAATTTATACTAAGCATCTAAGGAACTTCCTAGATTTTCGGATCCAGAATGAAGGGAATCTATTTATTAAGCCTTGTTCATGTAATATTTGATTTTAAAATTATAACTGACAGCTGTAACTATATAGCATGTAGTTAGTACCAATGCCTTAACAACACAGCATAAAACAGAAGAAATTAATTAAAAGGCAATATAATATTAATCTGTTTAATATTTTATGATATCAAAATCATCACACATATTAAAATGTGAGTTCTGGGGCCCCGCTGAGGAAGTTGGGTTTTAGGGTAGCCAGCAATCATACATCAGAATTCTATCTGTAGTTTATTTATTTAGTGTATGGCACAACATACATAAAGGTATATTAACATTAAAAACAATAAAATATAAATATTAAAACATCGATATTCAATTACCAATGTGTAGACATTTAGCCATTGAAGTGCAGCATTGTTTATCTAAAAGAAATCTGAAACTAGACTGGTTTATAGTCTCAGCTTACAGTCAGTCATGATGTGATCTACAATTTGACGCAAGACCCCTGCAGTCACACTGAAGGGAGGATCCTATATACCCCATTTATACAGTGAATCTTGGCATATGCCATATGCGGTGTGAATCCTATTCAGAATTGTTCATTGTTGGTGAAGTAATTCAGAGCCTGGCACTTTTGCATAGGATTATCTATATGTCCTCCTGTGCCTGGGCATTCAGCAACCCATTTGACTTTTCACTGGGAATCAATGTTAAAGTTGTTAAGCAGATGTTGGGCAAGTACCAGTGGGGGCTTCCCAGATTTGAACTTTCCTATTGATAAATGAAAGTTTGTAGTTGAATTAGGTTGGCAGACAGCCATAGTATCCACCATGGTATTGAATGTTATGGTTCTTTAACATATCAAATGTTCACCATATCTACACATCACTATTTTCTTTGTATTTCTATGTGTTTTGTATGATGTTTGTATGACCACAGGTTAATTTCTGGATGCTGTTTCTGATATGGCTATATCTCAAATATTGAGAGGGAGAATTGACTCTACATGATGTGAAGATCCAGTCTGAATTATTGACCCACAGTTTGGATACATTTCCAGTGTTTGTAGTCCTTTTCCTTGTCTTCTCAAAGTTGGTCTTCTCTCTAAACCACATGCCATTTTCCCACCTACCAGCACTAAAAGAGAAGTTAGATTGTCTTGATGATCTGCACATTTCTGTTGTAATAAATGCTATGTAAATACAAAAGTTCTTTAATATATATCTTTATATATTCTATTCTAGCCTTTATGACATCTGAATTAAAGTAAAAAATGTGAAATGATCAACATTTGTATGACTTACCATCCTTTAAAAAAATTACTATACAAGGTGTAATATGCTGGGTTATTGTTATCAATTAAGTATGTCTATATTCTTGCAATGCTACTTGGTTCCTTGGACTGCCCGTATATGTTGGAAATCTTGAAAACTCACCAGAACAAATTCTTCCTGAAATTTCTGTAAAGCAAGGAACAGAAAAAACTGCTTCTAGTTCAAGTGTACTTTATATTAAGTATTATTATTTTATGTATCCCACCCTTCAACCTTCAGTCTTCATAGGGGAGTATGATTAAGTGACTGCAAAATTAATTTTATGTAAGTTATATAAAAGGTTAGCTATTACTGGAATCCTTTTGACCTTAGTTGGAAGTAAGATAAAATACAGAAATTATGTTTCCTTAATGTCAAACTGGATTGCTGACCTCTTTGTAGTTTTCCTGGCAGCAGCATAAAAGTGATTTGTCACTGTCTTGCTACTAGGATTATTCTTTGTTTAAATTCTGTCTGAATTGCCATCATGTTATTTCCTGGTGGTGGTGTGAACTCAAGTACTAATCAGGTTTGACTCTGCTTAGCATTTTAAAATCAGTTTGGCCAGTTGCTACTTTCTAATTATGGTATCTGACTTCTGAAATGCTCTCCCCTTTCCTTGCACCTATCTTGCTCTGCTCAGTGCCAAACAAAGACAATCTTTCTCTCTCAAGTATTTATTATGACTAAGTGTCCACATTATCATGGGATAATGTCTTTTATATATTTTATTCCAGTTTTCCTGTGCTATTTTTGGAGTTTATTATATTGTGTATAAAGTACAGAGTATTCAATCTCTATAGTCCCTTTACGTTGTTGAGTCCGCGGTCAGGAAAGACAGGAGCCTGGATTGCAACAAGGTTTCCGTTTATTCAGAACTGAAAGTGTAACCAACAGGGTGAGCACCAATAACTGGAGCTCTATTTATAACAGAGCTTCCCAAACAGTAACGAACCAATCAAACGCTGGAACTCGGCAGTCGCCGAGCTGTCTCAGTTCCAATGAGAGGGCGATATCCGTTTGGCCACTTCTAGCAAGCCTGGCGAGCCAGATTTGCCGGATCCAGCATACATAAATTCCGTTAATCAACAGATTAAACTATAACAAATATATGTCTGGATCCAGTCCAGGAAACATAGGTAGGGTGATTCAATTACATGGAATTACATGATGAAACTACTGCTTATCTGGAGTCATCTGGAATACCGTCTAAGCAGAAAGACAGGAAATGAATTGGTGCTATTATTGTTGTTTAAATAACACATTCTCAAATTAGTCAGAAGCTGAATATTATTAAATGGATTGCTTAAAAGCAACTGATGTTCCTCCTTAGTGTTTTAATTTTCAGTTTAGTTCATATTAACCAAGGAGGCATGCTGTATTTTAAATATTAAATAATGTGTTTCAAAATTTAAAAACTGCAACTACAATTTCCTTACGATACAGATTTTATTTTTGCCTTAGGAAGATACATAGCTAATTAACAGGATCCCCTCAAATCTTTCTATTCTTTGCCTTGCTAACATTTCAACATGCATCCTTCACTGTCTATCATTTTAATTCTGCCAATTTAAGCATTTACTTTTGAAAAGGCTGCATCGCAAGTTAATATGAAAAAAGTATGTACTTATGTGCTTTAAATTTAACATAACATGAAATTAATGGAACTCTTTCAAAAGATAGCTGGATTGTTGAAGAATGGATTCTGAAATTGAATTAGCAGAAATGGTGAAATTAACTGTTTTTATTAGAGACAACGAACTAGATAACTTTATAAGAGGTTGGAAACTGTTTGAGGACTTTCTATGCGCTAGATACAATAACAGATGGGTAACAGAAGAATTTGAAGATTAATATAATGTTTACCTCAACCTATTGACTGCCTTTTCTTTTTTCCATATATTTATATATGGATACACACACACACACACATATTTTAAAAGGGGAGGGGATATTGTTTTTTCTTTTCTTTCAGCATCCAGCCAGGGTGGACTCTACATGTTGACTTAATAGTTAATGTTAAATACTAACTATGCTTCTTTTGTTTTTATACTCTATTTTTGCTGCTGTTGTTAGGATTGATTGTATATTTTTGCTTTTGTTTATTTTGTTTTATTCTTTTGTATTTTATTCTTTAGACAAAACAATACATATATGTGAAATAAAAAGATAGCTGGATTGGGATTGTTAAAATATTTCTATTGGTATTCCTGTTAAATGAGATATACACAAATAATTATCTAGAATTCTTTTATGCATAACAAAACATGTACTGCTAAACTCTGAAGATTCTGTGTAACCCATCAAATTCTGAACAGAAAGATAAATTACATGAATATGCTATAATGCTAAAAAAAAGTTTAAAAAGATTAAGTGACCTTTTAAAAACTCTTCAATTATTAAGTGACAAAGAAGTACATAGCTTTCAATATGAATAAACATTTAAATTACATGACATTATGTAATGTGTCATCATTATGTTTTATGTACTATTGTAATACAATACTTACAGTGTTATAATTAAAAATACCATTTAAATTACAAGTAATTTGTCAGAATTTTTGAAACATTATATAAATACGCAAACATAAACACACAGTACAAAAAACAAAACTGTTTTATTAAACACATTTCTTTTTTTTAAGTACAAAAACCAATACTCATCTTCCATCCTTTGACACAAGCTGCTATCCTGTCATTGTGTCGTGTATGATTTGAGTTGCCAGAGGAACGGCTTGGAAGGAGATAGGGGAACTTTAATTAGACAAGGAGCATTAAATCTGTCTTTCTTGCCATTTCTAAATATGGAAAGTGAATTAAACATTTGGAGATCCTGAGGTTATAGAAACCAAACAGCCTATTTTAATTGGCAAGCGGATTTGTTTCAGCCTTTTGTAACATTTGACTTCCCTCACTCACTCCCACGCGATGGAGAGGTGTGTAGCAGACAAACAGACCCTAGCATCCATAACAATATTGTAAGCTCAAAACCCCACAAAATTCATTCTGGAGTGTCCTGAGAATGAGAGGGAAAAACAGAAGATGTCTTCCTCTGGGGAAAGAATAATTAAGTGAATATGGAGGATAGATTTCACTACCTTATTATGTGTCATTTGAACTTATTGCTCTTGCGTAACATCCCCCAACAACCTCTTGCAATGAGCTATATACTGTGCTATATAAGCATACTGTACTTCTATAAATGAAATAGGATTTCCTTTTGCCCCTTTTCCTCCTCTTCTTGTCAGCTGAAAATCTAGTTGATAAATTAAAGACAAAGAAGCTATTCATCATGCAGATATCATTCATTCAATAGAAAGATATCCACTAGTGTAAGTGCCTGAGCTACATTTGATTATGTAGTAATTACATAATTCTTGGTGGTGGTTGCTTTAAACTTCCCAGGTGCCCAACTCTAATGTAATAATTATAGTCATTTAGAACATGGTCGTTCATATTCACATTTAATTGTATATATCTTGCTTGTAATATGTCCTATATATCAACGAGTCAAAACACTGTACCTATCATGGCTACGGATGATTTTATCAATGTTTACTCTTGCTATGTTTACCTTCTCAGAAGTGGTGTTACATTTCTATGTATTAGGGATCTGTTCTTAGTCTTGTATAAGACCAAGGTTGTGCAGAATCCAAGCGTAATCTCTCAAACAAGTGCACTACCAATTTTAATTTTGTTGGCATGGATGACATCTTTGCTAGTGCAGAACTACTTATTTTGGGTAACAGTATTTTCTGATATTCAGAATGCCCATGTAACAGGCTGTTTGGATTTACTGTAATCTGAATTTCCCAAAATAATAATTATATAGGAAGTGCTATGGAAAGCTGGTCTTCGAGAGTTTTATTTTAGCGAGTAAAGTGGTCAACTGACTAAAATTAATTCTACATGATCATGTCTTGGTAGTGAGATAGAAATGAAAGAAGTGGAAAGGAATGTCAAAAGTGGAAATCTGGTGATGAACCAAACATGTGTGATTAAAACCATATTCAGGATCATAGAGAAAAAGAACATAAAGTAACTGAACCCATTATGAAGATCAGAATTTCTGAACAAAGCCCATTAAAGACTTGGTTGTTGTTGTTGTTGTTGTTGTTGTTGTTGTTGTTGTTGTTGTTGTAGTCGTCATCGTCCTCCACCTCCTCCTCCTCCTCCTCCTCCTCCTCCTCCTCCTCCTCCTCCTCCTTCTAAATGTATATGCTCCCCAACTCTCAGGGACATGTTTTTTATAAACCAAAGATGTTGTGGGCCAGCTTGAAAACAGTCGAGGAATTTTATGCGCCAAAGACTGCATTTTATTATAGTCCAGTGACCTTATTATGTGTTTGTAGTGAGCTGTCGGGAGCCAGTGTTATGCTGTCATTACCTCTAAAGAGCTCTGACAGGATCAATAGTTTACGCATTGATCTTTTGCTTTCATTGCTTTACATCTCAGTGCCAGCTGGTACTCAAAATTAACTATCAAATAAGCTGAACTGCATCCAGTGAGAAAGAGACAAAGGAGAAACACAAGTGAGGGAACATGTTGTTTTTCATGGCCTGGAGTTTAGATAAGTTATTATTGTCACTTGCTTGTCTGCAGTTGCTAATAATCAACTAGATTCTGCCTTCTCCACTTTTGATCTGAAGCTTGGCTTTTCTCTTTTCAACTCCCCAGATGTCTGAATAATACTTGAATTTGAGATGTGGTGCTCCCTGTTTAGAGGCTTTGGGCAGGAATGTGACTTTCAGAAGACACTGGTGATGAGAGATGAATTTATTTATTTATTTATTTATAATTTTATTTCTATCCCGCCCTTCTCCCGAAGGACTCAGGGCGACATACAGGCAGTTTAAAACACATAATATATAAACAATTTAAAATGTTATTAAAAGAATTAAATTAAGCCTGTTACTAAAAATATTAAGAACCCCTAAAACTCCAAAAATTAAGAACGGGAGGACAAGGGCACAGCTACGATAGACCCGCCAGATGGAATAGGTGGGTCTTCAGGGCACGGCGGAAGGTTGGAAGATCAGAAATGATACCAATTTTGGGGGGGTAGATCGTTCCAGAGGATGGGCGCTGTCACAGAGAAGGCTCTCCCCCTGAGGGTTGCCAGTCGGCATTGTCTGACCGGCGGCAACCTGAGGAGGCCTACTCTGTGGGAGCGTGTGGGTCGACGGGAGGTATTCATTGGTAGAATGCGGTCCTGCAGATAACTGGGTCCTATGCCATGGAGCGCTTTAAAGGTGGTCACCAACACCTTGAAATGCACCTGAGAGACCACCGGGTGTGTGGTAATCAAGAAGGAGCCTGTTATGTCCCGGCAGGCGGAGCATGGTAAAACCAAGCACACGGATTGGTGGGGCCAACCTAAGCCGACTGCTTGTGCCAGGGTATGGGCAGCACGGGAAAACCCCGAGCACTGATTGGACGCTGACTGAAGCGCGGGAATGTGGAGAGGTCTTAAGCGGACGAGCGGAGCAGAGCTGCGTATTCGACCAGCCGCTTCCATGTTGCAAGGTTGAATAAAGCGCTATGATTGACCACGTCTCTGGACCCTTATTGCTCCCACCCCAATATATAAGACAGCCCATGGCAGACACAGTTGTCAATAGACAGAAGTTCAAATGAAGTAAAACCAAAACAGACATCAAATCAGTTGAAATACTAGGAAGTAGATATTCACTTCCTAAACAAAAATGTAAACCACAGAAGACACAAATTTGGGGAGGTTAAATCCACTGCTATCTACACTAGGCTGTTTATTCACAGTTACATTCTGTGCAACTTTAAAACAGTGGTATCTTTTTTCTTGTCCAAAAGCCTAAAAAATCTCAAGGTACTTTAATGAGCAGCAGAAGCAACTCAATGACTGAACAGCAATAAAATATTCATTGATTTCATCCTGCACTTGCACTGGGGTTCAAAGTGCTTATTATGGGACACTTTGAAGTATGCACAGTTAAAGTGAGTTTTCACTTTAATATGGAACTGACTGTCTGAGAAATTGCATCTCCTGTTACAAACAGTCCAGATCTTAAGATTTGCAGGAGAATTCCTCTATATACACTCTATAGTCAGAGGAGCTTTTTAATCAGCATCTTCATTTGTATGCTTCCCAGGATCCCAGCGTTTATGTTTGAAACATACCAGATTGTTCTCTGAAAGTACTAAGAATAAAGACAAAGTTTAAATGGAGTCAGTCTGGTGTAGTGGTTCAGGCACCAGACTAACAACAGAGAGATTGTGAATTTTAGTCCCACCTTATACACAAAGCCAGGTGGGTGACCCTGAGATAGCCATTCTATCTCAACTCTAGCAAGAAAGCAATGGCAACTACTTTTGAAAATTTTGCCAAGCAAACCTCAGGGACTAGTTTAGACAGTGGTCAAGAGGAAACACCAATGTAAAGACATACATACCCCAAAGCTTAAGCATTTTAGACATAATGCAAATACAAATCATTGGAAGAAACCTGATGCTTGGAAAAATCCAAAGCAATTATAAAAAAGCTAACAGATACTGTGGTTGATGACAAAAACATGAGTTTATAAGAAAAGCATATATGGACAATCCTGGTATAATCATATCCCTCAGATGATATTGGAAGCAACTGAATGACTGAACAGCAATAAAATAGTCTTTGATTTCATCAGATCTGCCCCAAATCATGATTTAGCTTGAATCAAATCTATTGAATATTGCTATATATCATATATCATTAACCCACAACTCATTTAATCAAGGTTCACTGGATAACGTACAATTGGCTGGGTTCATACAAAATGTTAACAAATCTCCAAATGGGTTAGTATATGTGAATCCAATTATTATATTTACGATTTTCTTCTTAATGTTTAGCTGAAACATTTTTTGGAATCTCTTTTTCTAAGAGGAAAAACCTGTGCAACCTCTTGTTCTTATTTGGAAATTGCACCCATAGCCTCTATGACAGTGGCAAAGAATGTGTGTGTCAAAATTAGAAAGAGGGTTGTGATTCAACCTTCTTCCTTTGGTACCTATGTTGATGTTGTACATATATTCAAAAGAAGCAGAGTTTGTATAGCAATGTTCCATCTACCATCTTGCTAATTTTAACCTCTCCCACAGATGCTGTGGTCCCATGGTCCGTGTTAAATCATCTGAAGTAAATGTTTTAAAAACACAGTGGTATAAGAAGAACAGAAACACATGAGAATTAATAGCAACTACTTTACACATTTACACCCTGGCAGCAATTTTATGAGTTGAGAAGATCTTCCGTATTCTCCATTTTGTAAAAAGAACACCCCTGATTGATCTATTTGCTTACTCAGTGTAGTATCAGTGCAACATATTGACAACTACTTAGTATATTTCGACTACTAGGTTCCTTCAATAGTTTACAGTGGAATATAAAAACCAAAGTTAAAATGGAGCAATGAAAAATCAACAATCAAATACTTTTTTAAAGTGATGTTTTCAGGACTTTTTAAAAACCTATCATTTACTTCTTAATACAAGCACTCCAAAGAACGGAATTGGCTGTAGAAAAGACTTAATTTTACTATAAAAATAATTCTGCAATTGTAACCAAAACTAAATGATCACAATGAAGTGGGAATAGTGTTTATGAAGTAATGGTTATCTTGATAGCCTGTTCCAGCTTCATAGCCTGTTCCAACTGCACATTTTGTCTTGTTACATTTCATTTATTTCATTTCCTGAAAGATATTAATGGATTTGGATTTTTTAAAATTACAAACTGGATTGTAACTGAGCTCACTAACTCTTTTAGGCTAATAAAACAAATAGGAAATTACAGGAAATTTCAGACTGGCCTCCTCCAAATATCCTGTCTCTGAAAATAATTCCTACTTTAGCTTGACTGACTAAGGAAGTTGAATTTATTCAGCTCCTGCTACATTTTGTACTGTGATCAGAACCGCAGATTGAAAGTAGTAAATGTTTGAAATATTGTTTTATTTTATGTGAATTAAAAACCATGTAGGAAACTTATACCATCTCCTTTCATTGATTCTTCCAGATCAATACTATTTGCATAAGAGAAAACATTGTGTGACTCTTTGGACACTGCTGGACTCCAGTTCTCATCAGCCTTAAGCAGTTTACTAGTTGTAAGGTGTCATGGAAGTTGCATTTCAAGAGCAAATCCTTAATCCACATGGGGATTTTGTCTATCTTGGGTCTTTATGGGCAAGTTCAGGGTTCTAAAGTTTTACCTGGAAGTCTTTTTTCAGCCTTTTCTTGAGGTGCAAGGAATGATTATACAGGTAGTCCTTGACCTATGACCAGAATTGAGTTCAAAATCGTGAAGCAAGACAGTTGTTAAGTGAGTTTGAGTTTGATCTTTCTTGCCACAGTTGTTAATTAAACCACTGTGGTTGTTAACTGAATCATTCATTCATGCATTCATTCAGCAAATCTGGCTTCCTCTATTGATTTTACTTGGCAGAAGCTGGCTGAGAGGTTATAAATAATGATCACATCACCCCAGGACAGTGCAAATATCATAAATACGTGCCATCTGCCAAGTGTCTGAATTTGAATTACATGACCATGGGAATCCTGCAATGGTCACGAGTGGGAGAATTGATCACAACTCACTTTTTTCAGTACTGTTGCAATGACAAATGGTTGTAAGTTGAGGACTACCGGTATTGACAGAAGTAGCCCTATATTTTCCTATAGCAGTTTTATCTGCTCCAAAGTAAAAAACAACAACAAAAAACACAGAAAAACAAAAACTGATAAGCATCATTCAGAAGAAACTCTCTCCCTGTCCCAAAAATGTCAAAAGCCATACATGTAAAAAATCCACATTTGGATGGAAATGGGATTGCAGAAAGATATCTAGTCCTTAAAGTTATTCTTATAAATATTGTTCATCTACTGTATATACCTGTACCCTGATTTAAAAAAAAATTAAAATGTTGCTCATGTTATATAGAATTAGCTCCTTAATTATATTTTATCATTTGGTTTTTAGCAGAAAACACAGTAGCTGGAAACATAGTTTTGGTAAAACTTATGCTATTATAAACATGATCTTTGTAATAGGGGTTCTTTTGAAATATATTTATACGAAGTCTTTTTAAAAGTTGGTTAAGTTATGTGCTCCTTTCATTTGCATTTTTCGGCTTACTTAGTTTGCACTGTGCATAAAGGAAGCCCAAAACCCAGGCTAAGAGTTGTGGTGTAAATGCATGTGCAAATGACATATATTACCAAACAACTCAGCACTTTGTAGGTTTAAATATGATAGGCAATAACAGGTGGCTGGTGTGCCAATTACCCTTGGAAAGATGATCAGTCAGGGAACTATTAATTTACATCTGATGGTTGCAAGATAAAGTAAAAGTTAATTAAAGAAAATCCAGAGGGACACCAGAATGTTCAGGTAGAAAGAAGGTGGAAGACTGATACAAAAGCACAATTGCAGTGGGATGTCGTCATGATTTAATGCTTGGCATGCATACAGAATATCTCACCATTGGGAGAAGTTTCACATTAGTGATGCTCTGTGGTCTTACAGGTCACGCATAGAAGAAATCCATAATTATGGGGCAAAGTACTACACTATCTGTAATCAAAGCCAGATGTGATCCATACAGGAAAAGAGATGCCCAGCAATCATTAAATGCATTAGAATTCTGTCAGAAAACCTCAAATGAGGAGATTTGACACTCAACTTCTATTCTGCTCTTTGGATGTATTGTATTTCTGCAGTGCTTCCTTTCCTGAAGTCAGAAAAGTAGTGGAAAGTAGGCGTGCCACGGATGAATCTGAAGAGGTACTATAATTGCAGGACCCAAATTTGTTGTACCTGCTTACTGAGCCCAACTTTGGTGCAACTATAAATTAACCTCTTCTTGTTATTCACAACAGGAAGCCACAAAACGAAGCAGTAAGGAGAATAGGAAATGTCAATCATTTTTCTTTTGCATTTTGTGGCTCCAAATTAAAAATAGACTTACCTTTTTTATTAATATGATCACAATTCCAAATAGGTAGTGCAGAATTTGCATTAAAACGTAGCAACTACTAGAGAGCCAGTCTGCTGTAGTGGGTATGGCACCAGGCAAGAGACTGTGAGTTCTAGTCCAGCCTTTAGCATGAAGCCAGCTGGGTGACCTTGGGGCAGTCACTCTGTCTCCACTGTAGAAAGAAGAAAGTACTGAGAGTCCACACTGAAACAAAGACATTGATGGATCCGATGAAGAAGGAAAGCTGGACATTGTAAGCACTTGCAGAATCTTTATTTCAGTAACTCTAACACAGCAAAAACTCCACACCAGCTTTTGTTGCTGATTCTTTAAATAACTGCTGCTAGGTGTGCTTTAACCAATCAGTGTGTGCCAGCCTTCCCAGACAAGAAACCTGGGCTGGGGTTGAGGAATGTTTTAATTACTTCCCTCCAGCAGCCGGCTCCTGGCAGCCGGAGATCCTACAGGCACTCTCTCCAAAATAACAATTGTACTGTTGGGTATTTTTTGTTTACCTAAGCAGCAGTTTTATTGGAACTTATTTCTTAAAACAGCACTCCCCAACCTTTATGGCTTGGAGGCCTGGTGGCAGGGGGATAGAGGAGCTGGCCTGTGCAAGTGGTGGGCTAGTGCATGCATGTGCGTGTGAGTTGAGCTGTGCGCATATGCCCCTCGCACCATCCCTCTGCTGACGTGAGTGAAGCTGCATGTGTATACATGCTGCTGTGTCCCCAACTGGTAAATAGCCTGCAAGGTCTAGCGCTGAACAGCCCGGGGCTCCATTGGCTTGGATCTTGCACAACAAGAACTGCTTGAAAAGTATTGAGTCCCAGTAGCTTGCAAAGTATCAAGTCTGTCCAGGTTCTGGAAAGAAGCGGGAAAATCCCAGCTCCTGACTGGCTACAGCTGTGAGCTGTCAGAATATATAAATAGCCTGAGTGGGCTGACAGCTATGGCTTTCTAAAGAATGATTCTGTCTGTGTTGCATTGATTGCTGTTCTTGGAATAAATTCTATTTGGTTCAACCAAGTTTTATCTCTGCCTCTGCCAGGACATTTCACATGCCACTTGCACCATCCTGCCATGTGCACAAGCCAGCAGCTCATGACCAACTTCCAAACCAGCCATGGCCCAGTAGTTTATTTATTTATTTACAAATTTATATACCGCCCTTCTGCCCAAAGGGACCCAGGGCGGTGTACAGCTAATAAAAACAGAAAAATATACAGTTTACAAGAATTGACTGTGGCCTGGGGTTTGGGGACGCCTGTCTTAAAAGATAACTGAGAGTCAATGGTGTTGCTAACTCACACAACATAATAAAACAAAACTATTTATTCATAAAAGCTGTTAGATGCATTACTTTATCACCAATTTTGGATCGTCTGACAGCATAGAAATCAAATTTAAGGCTGCATCTGGATTGTAAGGGCTATGTATTACTTCAGATCTGATCACCCAAGGATGCTTTAGACCTTTTGAGAGCAAGCAGCTGCACCTTTTCATAAAATTGCTACTGCTATGGGGCAGATGTGATATTTGCACAGGTACTCTTTTAAGTGTTTTGGGGTGTCTGAATTCAATTCATACTTGCTTCATGGTTTCAAGGAGAAATGCTGGCAATTACATATGCTTTATTGCTTCAGTAATATTTGGAGAGAGAGAGAGAGAGAGAGAGAGAGAGAGAGAGAGAGAGAGAGAGAATCCTGTTTACAGTGCAATGTAGTTAATAGTTTATAATTTTATGATATTGATTTTTTTCTTACTTGCATTTCTTTATTACAAGAAGAGATCTTTTTCAGCACATCTTTCCCCACAATCAGAGGAAACGGTATTATGGATAAGATGGATATTTTTCAAAATAATTTCTACATTATCATTGTTTATCATCTTAATATTTGTTTTCTAGACGTTGTCAGAAGAATAATTTGGGGTTCCAATTCCAACCAGGGTTGCACAAGAATAAATAAAAAAGATCCAGAGAGCTGTGAGGAAAAAAGAAATATTTATTCCTAAAAGTAAAACAGTTTGCTTTTAGAGGAAGGCTGCAGAGAAATGGCGTACAGTGGCAAACCTTTATAGCAGGAGCTTGTTTGAGGTGTGGAAGTGTCTACATGCTGAGGTATATATATTGTTATGAACATGCAATTCTGCTGGGAGACTTAATTTAATTAACTCTATTTATGGCTGCAGACTTTATCTTTTGATACGTGGGTTAGCTCGGAAGGTTTCAGGAAGTTTGCCAATTTTAGTTAATTAACTTAGATTCAGCTTGATTGTCAATTATCTAGTGGAGACAATGAATCTCAGACCATTGTGAATTCTGTTAATATTTTAAGGGACGATGAAAACAGTATAAAGAATAAAATACATTTGGATATAAAACTTCTCACAACATATTGATACGACAGCCAGTTTGATATAATGGTTAAGACACCAGGCTAGAAACTAGGAGACTGAGTTCTAGTTTCAACTTAGGCATGAAAACCAGCTGGGTGACCTTGGGCCTGTCACTTTCTCTCAGCCCAACTCACCTGTCAGGTTTGCAGTTGTGGGGAAAATAGGAGAACAAAGAAGTACTCTGTTAGGTATGCTCATCACCTTGAATTATTTGTAAAAATAATAAAGATGGGATGCAAATAAATGAAAAACATTTGAAGATGTCCACATGCATATTTGAAATAGAAAAAAAGGGAATTTCCAATTAAAAACATAGGTGCAGTTCAATAGATAGTTCTTTGTCAGGCATGAAAGACCAGGTCCACATATGAGGGTTCAGTTAAACTATTTATGACTAAAGACCATGGTCAGGAATCTTCTCAACTGATGGTCAGCACCTGGTTAGAGTTTGATGTCAGTGGCACTCCAAGGGGATTGGACTTAGTTCATTTGTTGCTATGTAGGGATTCTAGGCTTTCTTCTTTTTACTCCACCCCAAGTTCTGCCAATTCTCATACGGTTGTACAATTTTGCATGAGCTAAGTACATTTTAAAACGGCTCAGCCTTCACATACCTATTAACGTCAGCAAACAAACACAACCTTACTTTTCTTTATATTTTATTGCTAAGTGAAGGAACAGCATGATTAGAGAACTAATATACTCTCCAATATTTTCAAGCATTTGGCTTGTGGGCTCTACTCAGACTAAGGGTCCCTAGGAGAGACAATATTGTCACGCTGTTAAACTGTTGCCAGCTAAGCCAGACATCTCTTGTAATTAATTAGTCTATGTTCACTGACTCTGCTG
>JANHFO010004622.1:29247-41261 GCA_032468095.1 Pareas carinatus | reverse complement strand
TAGAGAGAGTGAGAGGAGAGAGAGAGTGCCTGGATTTGGGGGGGGGGGAGTGCATCTCCGCCCCAGGCACTTCAAACAGCCCCAAACTGAAGCCACAGCAACGCGTGGCCGGGTCAGCTATGTTTTATATAATGAATCAATACAAACAAGCTCAATAACGTGCACTATTTAATCTAATCTTTATTCCAAGACTCACTTCATGACCTTACTTTAAATGAAGTGATTTACTGATCATGAACAATCAGCATAGCTGGCGCTCTTAAACATTAAAAAGAAAAATGTCAAACATCACTTTCATAGGTTGGACTGGCCTTTTGCCTGTATTTTCAGAGAAAGAAAAGGTACTGTAAAATACATCCCATACAAGAATGCAACTTCAGTCTATCATAAGCACAGAAAGGGTTGATATAGATCAGGACTGCTGAAGGGAAGCTTAAAGCTTCTTCTTTGGTCTTTTCAAAAATAAAACTCATTAAGGAAAAAGTTCGGCCTAGTTCTCTTAGATATTGTTGCCCGAGCAGATCTTAGCATTGTGCTTTGATTAAGAAGAGCAATAAAAGGCTTTCCTGAACAGAATCTCCCTTCAACAGAAGGCAACCTATTTATCTGTTCATGAACCGCCTAGATTAATATACCCATTAATTCTTCTTTTGAAAAAGCTTTATTAATAACAAATTTTAAAAGTAATACATAATAAACTAACTTTGGAAAAAAAAATCCCCCCTTTTTCCACCCCCCTCACCCAACCCTCCATTAATTCTGGTGTATCTCCAACACAGAATGAAGTTATCTGGAGGCTCTACTGGCCTTTAGTACATTTCATCTGTCTAGGATAACAAAACATTTTTTCTCCTCATTCCAGTTGCTGATTGTTACCTTGCCCCATCTTGAAAAGGATGAAGATATTTTGAAATCTTGTAAAACAATAGGAAAGGGCCATATAAAATGAATGTGTAATGGAGTATATAATTGACCACAGTGTCTATTTGTAGGAAGCAACAATTCAATCAACCACTCCCAAGAAAAGATGTGGCTGCCTTAAAGTGTTACAGGTCTTCATATTCTTATATGCTTGAAACACTTTTTGTACACAGAATTTGAAAGGCTACTCATAGATTCTGTTTTCTCCCATAGGTTCACATCAGGTCAAAGACGTAAGATATACAGAGCAAGTATAACATTCACTCAATGAATCAATGCTTTGTTTCACTGAATGCAATGAAGAAAGCTAGCATTATATTTCAGAAAGTAGCATTATAAAAGCCTGTATTTCTGTCCCTTCGTATATTGATTTCTAAGGGAACCTAATACAATATATTGTCTATATAACCAAAATGAAGCTGAACTTGTTAAGACAGGTGTGTTTTATTTGTAAACCATTTATGTGTTTTGCTTTAAAAAAAGCAAGGAAAATGCAGAAAACATTCACTGGCTATAAAGAGAGAAAGAGAGAGAGAGAGACAAAATAAAGGATATTATACATTTGTAACAATACTATTTTTTAATTAGAGCAAATACAGTTATGAAAACTGTACATTATCCATTTTGGTTTCCAGAAATTATAAATAAAGCAGCTCATTAGATAAAAGAGTTCATTCACAGCAAGAAATTTTAAATAGACAAAGTGACATATCATTTAAATACATTGGCAGGATTATAAGCTGTCCAAAATGTAGTGTACAGTATTACAACCATCTATAAATAACCTTTTATGTAAAATACAGCAATACACATTTTAGAAAAATACTAACAATTTTTTTTATTGGAAAAAGCTTATAAATCATATTTATAAACAGAAACATGTTTAATTTATAAATTTTCAAAAGCCATACTTTGGGGTTTTTAAAATACACATGTAATATTGTGTTATAAAATTAGCATAATCAACAACTTAATTGGGGCCTGTTGTAGATAAGCATGTTTACATAAGGCATGTTAAAATTTAATATTCCGATTCTTGACTAAGAAATATTTTCCTAAACTTGTAATTAAACTATGTTTTGTTTCTTTAAAAAAAGCATATAGTTGTTACATTTCATTTGCTGCCTTTTTGTGTTCTCAATTCCACAAGAGTCAAAATACAGGACTGCCAACCCATTTCTTCAAAAAATGCCAATATATTATTTTCCTGCACTAAGCAGTTCCAATTTCTAAGAATTATTCCAAACTATTTCAGTTAGAATAGGCTGCTTTTTGTGATGACTAATGTAATTATGAGAAATCTTTCTACTAAACCATGCAAATAATAGTATTGTAATAATAATAATAATATACAATAGGATTAAATATCTATTGAAAAGCATAATTTATAAGAGCTAAAAATAAAAGAAAACCCAAGTCCTATACCCCTTATTTCTAATTAAAATGCTGGCTTTCCAAATGATCACATCGTGTACAATTTTTGATAAATAAATATGCATGCTCCTTTACTACATTTATTTCAGTGAGGAGTGTAAAACATGGATCACATTATCAAAACAAAGGGACTGTACATTTAACTGACACAAAGAATCAAATTAAAATTTGAGGCTTAAGTTTTGAGTGGCTGAGGTAAGATGACAGACATTGTTTAGCAACATTAAAGGCATCAAGCTGATATTCACTGTTAAAGATTTAAATGCTTTACCTGAATATATTCAATGTGAAGTGTAATGTTTAAAAACGGTTATGTATGGTAAGTTGAATTAACAGGTTTCACTGTATAATCAGGCAAGGCTTTAATGCTAGTAGAATTTGAACTCAACTGAGCAAAGTCTCATGTTGCTGACTGATTGGCATAATGCTTCTCAAAATCTTCCACTTTGCTAATTCAGTGTGCTGCTATAGCTTGAATGAATCCCACAGCATTATAAATAATTCTACTTGCAAATATCACCAGGAATAAATAAGCTATGGCTTACGTTCATCTTAGTGTATTGCCTGCTAATCCTGAAAAAATGACTTTTCCATCTTACATCTTAAAATAAATATTATGTAGAAATAGATCTTGCCAGAAAATATTCACACTGTGCTTTTATAGCACAGGCTTTATTTGTTTTCTCCAATATAAGCTAAAAACCAGTGAAGTTTTCCAGGCTGGTCGACATTATTATATTACTGCTGTACAAAGGCTTTAAATAAATAGCAAGTGAGCAGAAATCATGCATAAGCCAATGAAATGCAATCTCTCAGAAAATGGCAGACATTTTAAAAGCAGCAGGTAATGGAATAAGACTGGTGAGTGATGCTGCTAACTATTTCTTCTAATGAGATAGGAGTGAATACTGGAATCTCTTCCACAGCAACAGAATCCTCTGACCACATTCCTCTGGCAGTCACTTTCCCATCTCCCCCACCACAAACATCAGACAGCAAAATAGTAAGGCAGCTGTTCGGTTCCATCAACAAAAGTGCAGCTCCGTACATTTCCAGTTTAGTTACACTCTCTGTTCAGACAGATGGAGTCACCAACACACTTTATTTGTTGGAGTGCTTCAGAAAGCTGGTGTGTATGATGATGATTTTTCCCCAACAGTGGCTGCTTGCTTCAGCTTTCAGAGGACCTCAAGAGCCCTTGGGCTGAATTTTCCAAGTGTCCACATTTCTCGTGTCCCATCCTAATTCCATGCCTCCTTCCCTGTGTCTGAACATGACTCGTGCCATTAAAAAGGCTGATGACACAACTGCTGAGAACTGTGGGCTTACGCCACTAGTTGTCATGACTTCACTGAAGGATCAAAACAGTTATATCATTAAGTAACTATGTTGAATCACATTCAGGCATAGCCAAAATGAAACTGGGGAGACATGAAAGTTTACAAATCATTTTATCATTTTAAAGTGGAAAAATATTGGGGAAGGGTATAATTTCTGTATGTGAAGAGCATTCTTACCTTTCTTCATTCCAATCAAGTTAGGAAGTGGACAAAAAGAATGGCTAATCCAATATTCAAGAGCATTACCATGACGATCATGATTGAATTAGGACCCTAAAATGGGGGGGAAAGATATGGTTACACTTGCAAAATAAATAAATTGCTTTAAATTATTATTATTCCTGTTTCATGACAACAGAATTAAAGCACTTGTTGTGGACCTTATAAAACCTTTGAAAAATGAAAGATTTTGAAATCAAAAGAACTTACTCCTGTTTAAAAATTCACATTACATTTATTTTCTGAGATGTCCAAATAGCTACGATCTCTTTGTTAAATGTAAATAAAATAAATAACCATGATACTGTCATCTGGATAAACTTTTTTCCTTGCGAAATCAGGAAATGCAATGAAAAGAATGAATAGCTCTATGACTTCAAATAGTTTAAATTGCGGGTGTAATAAAGGTATGATATTCAAATGCTTTTATGTCTATCAATATCGAACTATTATCTATACAAATATTAAAACAAAACGTTTTGAAGAAGGCATATATCATAGCTAAATGCTGGCCTTCTCAGCTTGTCTTAATAAAGTAGTCCAATTTTCCTCAGTCTATTTCCAAACAAATGTGTTGAGCTTCAACTCCATAATCCTTACTTAACAACACGTTTGGATGGCATTAGATGAGGAAGGCACCTGTATCCAACAAACTGAGATGTTAATGAGAACCTACAAAGAAAGAGAAGAGGGGAGATAGTATACGCTTATCACATTTTAACATTTTGCAAGAGAACAGACACAACAAAGTAACTTACATTCCTCTGAAGAGAAAGAAAATTCTTATGGTTCAGGTGTGTTATCTAAAGGATCTGAATTCCTTCACAATATTATCTGAAATTTGCTCTAAAATAGATTTGCATTCTGAAGAGTTTATGTTACAAATACAATGTAGCTTTATTACAATTAACAGAAATAGCTTCAAAGGATTAAGTATCATCTAACTTTCATTTTTGTCATTTTGCTGTTTGTTATGAAATTGTTGTTGTTTTAGCCATTTAGTTGTGTCAGACTCTTGGACTTTATAGGCAGGTGCTCTCCACACTATCCTCTCGAGCTCAGTTTCTATCAATTGTTATCAAGGCAGTATGTTCTTTGCTTGCCCCTTCTTCTTGTTCCACTAACCATTAGTAGCATCATTGCCTTCTCCAATAAATTTGCACACATGACATGGCCTAAGTAAGTCAGACATAGTCTTATGATTTTAGCTTCTAGTGATGTGTCTGGTTTTATATGATTTAATGCCTCTCTGTTAGTTACTCTGGCTGTCCATGGTATATGCAATAATTTACGCCAGCACCACAGTTCAAAGGCATTCATTCTTCTTCGATTAGTCATTCTTAGCGTCCGTCTCTCATACTCATACATCATTATGGGGGAGACTATTGCTTTAAGTAGCCTGCTTTTTGTATTTATATCAATATATCTTTTTCTGGATCTTATTCATGCCAACCATTTCATTGTTATGTAATACTTCCATGCTATTCATAAAGGCAGCTGACGCTGGCAGAGACATCTCCATAGCAAATACCAAACTTCTTTGAAGAATGGTGTTTCATATTATGGTTCTGATAAAATGAAGAAATCCGTTCATTCATTTAGGAGTACTCGTTATTGATTACTGTTATTTGGTTATGGAGGTTTTAGTGTTACAGGAATTCCTCAACTTACAACAGTTCATTTAGTGACTATTCAAAGTTACAAAGGCACTGAAAAAAGTGACTTATGACCGTTTTTCACACTAATGGTCAAGCCGTCAAATTTCAGATTCTTGGCAACTGGCTCATATTTATGATGGCTGCAGTATCCCAGGGATCCTGCGACATCTTTTGTAACTGCCTGACAAGCGAAATCAACGGGGAAGTCAGATTCATTTAACATCTAACTTTACTAATATTTACTAACTTAATAACTGCAATGATTCACTTAATAACTGTGACAAGGTCATAAAATGGGGCAAAGCTCACTTAACGTCTATGTCATTTAGCAATAGAAAAAATGGGCTCAATTGTGGTTGTACGTTGAGGACTTACCTGCAAGTTGTTATAGATATTTTATCGGTATATTCTACTGTGGATAGTTTATGGTTATTTTTATGTTACGCTATGGATATTTTAAGTGTGTTTTATAAGCTGCCATAAGTCTAACTGGATTTGGCAAAATATAAGTCACTATAGCATTGGCATGATACTTGCAATATATGCTTGAGCCTCAACTCCACATTAACCATGGCTCCTGCTCGAGGGTATACAAAATTGATAAGACAATTTGCAAAGACGATTATTCTTTGATGCTGTCTGATTTTTGCTATTTGTTTATGGACATTTTATTACCCAACTAGGTAATGTCAGTGTGAGTAAATATAGAATTTTCTGTTTGTTGATGTTACCTAGCTGAGTAACGAAATGTCGACAAGCAAATAAACAAGAACAGAGCGCACCGGGGACTCCACAATTCAAGCCTGAGCCCTAGACATTCTCTTCTAATGGTAATTTTTGTCAGATTCCTAGTACATAACGTCAGTACTGCTGATGATAGTAAAGGATTGATATCAGGCTCCTGAAAGTCTTGGGTGAGGCTTGTCTAAAACTCAAAACTACATTATTAACAGAAAATTAAAAACACAGGGAGCAATACCATAGATGCTTTAATGGATTTAATTATAATTTAATTATATTTAATTAAGCTCTGGTCTTGCTTGAGCGACTTCAAGATTAGCAATTTCCTAGTCGTTTCTTTCTTGGTTTTACTCTTCCTATATTTCAAAATGTGGCCTGTGCTGAATTGCTCATGTATGGCACTAGCTTCAAAAAAGTTTGAGAGCTCTTTGATTCAGCTGAAATAAAAATATAACCACATAAATCATGAAGAAAAATAAAAGGAATGTTTCACACATCAGGAAGAACAGAAAAGACACATATAATTGGTTAAGATATTGGAGGTGCTTTAAACAACCAAAAACTGCAAACAAAGTGCTCTATAATAATAATCAAAGTGCACCTCAACTTGCGTCTTTTAAAACATTAGCAGTGTGACTCCAGAATGCTTTACGGTGAAGCACCATAAATAAGGGCTTAGTGATCAGCCATGGCTTAAAATAGAAAAAGGCAAAATTAGTCTCCCCTTTCAGTGACCGATTGGAACAGATGTTTATAAGGAAGCTATAATAGAAAAGCTTTATTCATGCCTGGAGAATTGTCCTTATATAACAGTAAGCTTAAGGTGTACAAAAGAGAAAAATGCCACATTTAACTCTCTTTTTTTCTAATAAGCATTATGATATGTTGGCTGCTAGGACCTATTGTATATATTAAAAGAGGGTCACTTAAGAAAGACAGTTTTCTTGCTGATTTTAGTTGCAGGTGTATTTTATGAACAGAATCTCACTAGTTATGAAGTACAAGGAAGGAGAATGGGATGGCTCTTCAGGCCTATAGGCTCATTTCTTTTTTGATCATCTACTCTGGGCTATAAAATATGTCTATGCAGAATGGAAAAAAAGAAGTAAGAACTAGTTAAGACGAATAAATTAAAGCCATGAGACAAGAGGAAAAACACAGGTAAAATTATACTAACATGATTCATTCTACCTAACCATAACTTCCATGACATTCATAAGCTGCTTCATATGCTTCAGCTGCTTTTCAACTTCTCATTTCTGTCTTTTAGAAGATATCAACTCTATCTATGATTTCCATTGTATTCCTGTTCCTCTTCCTTCATGCATTTGTTTTGCAATTGGATCCTCATTCATTCTCTTGATATGACCAAATCATCTCAGCACGCTGTTTCATACTGGTCATTCATTTTTGTATTCAAACCACAGTAACCCAGCACCCATTCATTCTTGATCCTATCTTTTCTTTTACTGCACCCTCAAGTACCACATACCTACTGTATTCAACGTTTAGGTTTTATGTTCGCATCTTTCACTTCTATACAGAAAAGTAATAATTCTCATATTTTAACTTCTATTTAAACTTCTTTAGGGAACAGTAATTCCTAATTTTTCCATCTTTATTAAACATATAAACAAATGTAAGCTATTTATTTATTAAATATATCCTTCCCATCTCTCTGCCCTCATTTTTTTTTGCCATGTATATATAACTTGGAATTATTCATGTCGTTTTCCCTGTCAAACATAATTAACCTGGATTTGGATACATGAATTTCAGAGCTATACTATTGTACCATCATATTATCTAATATTTGCTGAAAATCATTCAGATTCTCAGCCCACAAGCTGGAGTCATCTGCATATAAAAGCACATAAAAGCGCATCTATTCATATTCCCTACTGATGCACCTCTAGCATCAGCATTATTTACGCAGTTATCAATAAATATTTTAGACAACTAAGAGTACTTCACAAATACTTTTAGGCGTCATTGTTCATTGTTGAACCATTTGCTAAGCACTTTATTTAACTTTCAATTATATGCTGTTACTTCTGTATTCATTAATCAGTCTTCTACTCCACATATACACAAATATTTTAGTAATAGATACCTACTCACCTTATCATGGGTGTTCTCTAAACCAACAAACATTTTACCACATTAATAAATTTATCAGAGATTTGTATTAGTAATCCAAATAAAGAGTTAGCCTTAGAAAGATCTCTTCTAGTGAAATTAGACATTTGTGAGCTGGAAGGACTAGCTGTCTAACTTATTCAACAGTTCTCTGCATTTTAAGCCTAGTTTTATTTACACACACACATACATTCAGAACTTACTTTAAACTATTGTCCTTCATATCTTATAAATGTTACAGTTCACTGGATTTTATCTCCAATAGTTTTTTTCCCCCATTGTCTCTGCTGAAGAAATGGCACACGGGATAACTGTTTACTAAAATGCTCTAGGAAGAGGTAAGAGGAAGATAATTGTTGTCTTCCTACAGCAGAAATGGTCTTCAAAAAAATTACAAACAGCATTATTAAAAAACTCTGCATCAACGAGATACTGAGTCAATATGAATTGTTTAAAATAATGTAATTGGTGTCTGTATGACAGATATGCCCATTATACCCTAAGAACTGAAATTCCTCATTGCTTCATCTTTTAATTTTTAAAAAAGGAGGCAAGCAGGCAAACACAAATATACACCTCTTTCTAGATTACCTATATAGGAAATCACACAAGTCTCTTTTACAGCTAGTTCAAAATCTCTGTTTTTTTAATTCTTCTAGTAAAATCATTACATTCATGTTGCCAACACAAATGTACATACAGTAATTCAATTATTCTACTAAGCTGGTAACTTGCATTTAGAAAAGCTTATTTATCAGATATGGGGATAAATGCTTTTCACAATGCTGTTTCTCTATGAAAAGGTTTTAGGAATAATCTTTGGTAATATATGCATATGTATATATGTTTTTATGTATGTACATATATATGTAGTCACTGGTTCTGGTCTTTGGGACAACAGAGAACAGTTCACTTACTTTTCTGTATAACAGCCCTACAAATATTTGAAGGCTACAACCATCTCCTGTCACAGAATGGGAGAACTTGCCATGGCCAACTCACCATGGCCAACTCGCTGCAGGACAATTCAACCAATGTAAAAGTTAAATTAATTTCAATGGAAATATGATCAATAATATAATAAAAAAGTCAATCCAGAAATACAATAATTGCAATAATTTAAATGAAAACATGGTCACCAATAATAAAAATGACTGAATGAAACGATTAATACAGGGTTGAATTATTCCGTGGTGAGTTGGCTTATAGACTAAATTATCTTTAATCATTCCTTACAGTGCTTTCAATCTACCATACCTACCAAACTGATTTCATTTTCCACTGAAGAGAAGTCATTATTAGCTGGATTCTTTGGTGTAGAGAATTCCGATTTCTTTAATGATTCTTTGGCATCTAACTGATTCCCAGCTCTGGTGGGGCTTGGCTTCTGAGCTGATGCTGCTGGTTTAACTGCTGAAGTTGATGGGTTGGTATGGGTATGGTGCTCGTCTTCCCCAATCTCATAAGGATACAGTGTTGGATTAGTTTTTACATAATACCCATGGTAATGATCGTGCAACTCTCCATTCTCTTTGCTCTTGGGATTGTTGCGAGGTGACAACTTTTGATGGTGTTTGGCTATCAGTTCCTCTTTCACAGCAGGTGCTTTAGAAAAAACAGGTTTGTGGACTACTGGTACAATGTTTTCACTTATTACATTCTTTTTTTCTTGAATAAGTCTGTCTTCTGGGGTGGAATTCTGTTTTCCTCTGTGTTCTGTGGGAGAAGGCTTGGCAGAGGAGGCTGAGCTACGCTTATGGCTTTCTAATGGACTCCCAGGAGGTGTAGTGCCCTTTCGATAGAAATGAGGAGATTCTTTTGGTGTAGGAGGATTTTCCTGAGCTTTTTCTTCAGGCATTTCCTTAATTTCCCCTCCTTCTTGAAATCGCTGCTTAATATAATCAGGACCTGAAATGAAAAGAAAAACCCCAATAATAACTTGAATTAAGTACTAAATTATTGAGGCAACAAGAAGAAAACCAATTGGATTTCTTACTGAAAATCCTCTTTTTTTCCACGTCACAAAGATACTCATAATGCTCACAATAAAAAGTGCAAAAATCCATAATGGGAATAATATCCTAGTAATATTTTAGAATTGTTATTTTTAGTTTCTGTTTTGTAATTATGAATTATTTCCCTTAAGAATTAAATATTTCTACATGTTATTATTATTGTAAGAAAAGAGAATCTTGGTTACAAGTATTTTTTATATTTGTGGTTTTCTTTCAATAAAAATTGCTACTAATAGTGAAATACACTTACAAAATTATTGTTTTCCCAACATGTGTCAGTAAAGTATACAGTATTTGGAATTTTATCTCACAACTTGTATTTCTGAACTCAAATAACTGCCACTACATATCCATATGAGTAAATTACATTCACTCTGTGAGGGAGATGGATGGTTTCTAAACCGACTGACTGAATGAATAAATAATTTTTTTCACACTGATATCATTAAACAAGAAAGTCCATTTATGTCAATTATTCTATCAGAAATAAAAGTTAACTTTAAAAATAGTTAACTGTGAACAATCGGAATTGTTGTAACACAATCAGTGGAAATTTAAAAATTCCACTATTTGAAACATTCAACTTCTGCAAGGCACCACAGACTGCAAGATCATTTTTCCAAAGCAGTTTCGAGAATTAAATCTCACTTATACCATGACTATTTATTTTAATTCCTTTCATCTTGTTTCCATCTTTTCGAGACTGCAATAGCCAACATCCAATGCAGACATATGCAAAGAGGGGACTATCACTTTGCTTCTCCATGACGTTCTGCTTTTCCATACACCGCCTAAAATAGCATTAGCACTTTTGCACTTGTATCACATTTCAATTACATGGGCTGAACCTGCAGAGTTTGGCAGTTAATTTTGATGGGTGCGGGATCAGGTTTCTCATCTAATGTGCTGACTCCTATCACCTCTAAATTAGTTTCACAGCATTAATTTTGATTAATTCAAGCTTCTTCCTTTCACTCAATTACTATTTCTTTCTTGTTTATTAAAAGCATTAACAATCCCAATCTCACCTATCTTTCTATAACGAAAGCAATATAGGCTGTATTACTTTGGTAGTACTAGCAATCTGTCTCTGTGGTTTTTGGAGGCTGAGTGCATTTTTCTGGCATTTAATCAAAATTCACTTATAATTAAACGCTTTGCTATGCATTTCTGCAGTGGCGTGTGTCTCTCTCTGTGTATGTATGTATGCATGTACACACAGAGGTTAGATAAGCAGCATTCCTTTATCTTAGAGTTTGTATCTTTATTGAATAATTAGTGCTGTGCTATTTATCCTTTTTTATATGTATGTGTGTGTGTGTGTGTATGTGTGTGTGTGTTTTCGTAGATTTTCACAGATCTAGGTATGTAGGTCTAGGTGTGTTCGGGTCTTTTCCCATGAAGAGTGGAAAGTCTCTTGGCGATATATTGGCAAGGTCTCACTTGCCATCTTCAGGCTGGTGCTTTTGCTCAGACTAGCAAGAAGCCAAAAGCACCAGCCTGAAGATGGCAAGTAAAACCTTGCTGAAACGTCACCAAGAGACTTT
>JANHFO010004622.1:17859-29147 GCA_032468095.1 Pareas carinatus | reverse complement strand
GTTGGGGGGAGTGCTGGGAGCCGCTCGCAAATCGATGGAATGGATGGCGGAGGGAGCCGAGCGGCTGCTCGCAAAAGATGGCTGCTGACTCCCCCCCGCCACCCGAATCCAGCTGTTTGCGAGTGACTTCCCTTCCAATTCCGCTTTCCTCCGTGAAGACAAGGCGACTGGGGCTCTGGTCACCAAAGTCTTGTTTCCCCCGAATTGGGGGCATCTGAAGTGCCTAGAGACACCCTAGAAGGGTGTCCAAAGAAGGAGATTTGACAGGGACATGCACAAGATGGTGATGAGCACATTTGAACCTGTCTTTTTTCATTTCCCCATTGGGAGGAACAGCATCTTCTGCGTCATTAAGGGAACGCCGTGAAAATATCCACGGGAACATGAAAGCAAAGAAGACTAAAAATAACTAGTCTGGTGAGAAGAAGCAATTCTATAACTATACTCTACTAAATAAAGATTCTGCTGGCCTGATTAGGAGAGAAAAATAACCAAACATCTCCCAAAAAGAGTTTAAAAAGGTGTCAGAAATCTACAGGGAGCCAAGCAACAAATGAAGTCTTAAGGATTTTTTAAATGGAGGACGTCTGCAAGGTGACAAACTTTTAATATTCTCTTTCTGTGGATTTTTGGTGGATTAACTGAAACAAACATAATGGCTGTATGATTTCGACCCTGAATAGAACATGTAGTGGCTTAAAGGAGATTGATACTGGATTATAAAGGTACGTGACTGGGAACAAAAAAAAAGGAATTTTTTAAAGTTTTGAGGTTTGAACTATTTGATTTATAAATGGAACTTTTTAACATTTGGACTATGGATTTTGACTTTTAAATTGTGATTATAAAGATTGGACTTAATACTACAAGAAATAAAATACTTGGCAAAAACGGAATTAACAAAAGATGCTCCTGGTGTGCATGGAAGAAATGCTTAACTTATGAATGAGACACTGTGATCAACAAAGAAAGAGGCTTCCAGAAATGGAAAAAAGAGCAGGACAATGCAGAAGGAGAAAACTGAAGAAATAGAACAATAATCAGAGACTAAATATGAAGGAGACAAGAAGACGGAGAAACTTAATAATTCTTCCAAGAATAGTAGGAACAAAATGTATCATACTAATGAGAGCCTTAAAGGTGGAAAATTGTATTTTGCAGTAGAGAGGAAAGAGAGAAAGATCAGGAACAAAAAAGATGTGATTAAGCAGAAAAATGTTGGGAAAGAAGTTAGGAGAAGAGATATTACAAGACTGTGGTTTAAGAAGGAGAATCTGAGCTTAGAGATATTTACTAAAACAAAGGAAAACTGGTTTATAGAGGTGTTTGAGAAAGAAATATCTGTTAGGGGAGGCATAGGCTAATATGTAGTTGTAAAAGTGGAAAAAGTGGGTGGGGGTCTTTATCCTGTTCATATGTCACAATCTGCATACATACTATGCACTGCAAAAAACCCACAAATTTTTAAAGTAAGGATTGTCTTAAAAGAGGCTGATTTAAAACTGGACAAAAATTCATTCTAAAAATGTCTAGATACTGTATAGCACTAACTATGATACACAAATAAAAGTGGCAAAAATGTCCAGGTTTCATACATCAAACTAAAGTGCATCTTTTCAGAGCAATTCTCCCTGTTCCTGAATCAATACAACAGCAGGTTTTAAAAAGTGCAGTATTATTATATTCTCCCAAATGCAATATTTCCAATATTCTCCTGATATGCTGGGCTGCCAGTTCCAGAAAACCCATCAGTATAGCCTAAAAAGTCTAACACTGGCCTGAAAGACCTTAAGTGAAAGAAATGCACACTATATATATGCGGCAGAAGACAGAAGGAATGCTGTAAAGAGCTGAGTTCTTCCCCCAGGCATCGAGCTAAGATATGGGTTGAGCTGAGTGGCTGTTAGATCTGGTGCCTGGTGGGGAATGGTGTTTTTCTTTTCATCTCTGTGTTGTGAGCTGCCCAGGAATGATTTTAGTTCCCACTGTTTTTATCTATAGCCACAGAATATAGCCCAACATGGGATATTTATATCTCCTGGCTGGTGCTGCCGACTGGGAGAGAAATTTGGAAAAAAAAGTTAACATTTTTACTATTGCAATCTGTCAAATTCCATTTAAAGGGGCTGTATTTCATTTACGGTTTGGTTTTAATTTGGGTATTATTTTATATTCTGCTAATTTTTGTAATTTTCAGAAATAAAGAGTAATGTTTTATTTTAAAAAGATACAAAGCTTTGAAATTCATTAAAATGTAGCTTTAGATATAAGAGATTAACAGATTAGCTCTTAGTTAAGTGTTAGAAATTACTGGATTCAATTCAACTAAGTCATTCTATTGATGGAATTGCTCCCTTTCCTACATTTAAAATCTGTTCTGGAGAACTAGTAGATCAGGTGCATTATAGGATTTTTTCCTAATTATATTCAGAACATCTACTGATTGATTTAGAAAAAAATCTTTTGGTAAGTTGTACAATTATTTGTTTATGCAGAGTACCAAACTGATTCAGAAGTCAGTATGATTATCAATCCAATGCTGACAAAAGCAGCAATATTAATAATAAAAGAATCAATATTGCAGTATAGCAAATGATCACATCAAAAAAGCATTGTTTAAATGTTTTCCCTATTATCAATATGTTATCATAAATATAACAAAAAAACAAAAGAAAAAAGGACCCTGGAGAACATTGATGGCTATTAGTAGCTATAAAATGTATAGTTTTAAGATAGATGATTTTGTAATCTTCCAATGTCAATAAAATTATGGCAGACAGATCATCTTGAGTCGTGGTGGTTAGAATGCAGTATTGCAGGCAAATTCTGTTGACTGTCGACTGCCAGCAGTTTGACAGCTTGATTCTCACCAGCTCAAGGTTGATTCAGCCTTCCATCCTTCCGGGGTTGGTAAAATGAGAATCCAGATTATTGAGGGCAATATGTTGACTTTGTAAACGGCTTAGAGAGGGCTGTAAAGCACTATGAAGCAGTATATAATTCAAAGTGCTATTGATGTGAGTGAGAGCTTCCTCCCACTTCAATTATGCCTAAACTGGCTAGATTTGGATATGGATTTACCTTGCAAGTCTTCTTTGCTTTGTCTACCTATTGGGTAACTTGGCAAATGGCTAAACCTCAATTCCAAGCAGTCATCTGTGCTTGTCCAGGCCTGCCCCACCACATATTATTAAGGAGAATGATTAGTGATGATTTTTCCCACTGGGTGGTGATGCTGTCTGGGAGAAAACAATGAACCTGGGAAAATCTACTTGACCTTAAAGTGTTCTGCAATAAAGCTGTAAGTACTGTAGCAAATTAGATCCTGACCATTGGACTGTTCAAGTCCTACAATGATATCTTTTCTGTTGACTCAGGTTGGAAAAGCACACATTGACATGTCCATAAAAGAAGTCTTTTGATCTGGCATGTTTTTTTTAAGTGTGGGTTATGAACATTTTGAGACTAAATTTATTTGAAACTTAAGTCAAATGGGCTTTAAAGAATGGTTCTCTCTTTTGTTGTTCCTGATGAACTATAGAACATCTGGGGAGTTGTGCTGGCTGAAAATCCAATGTTTTTGAGTTATTTCTGTTGAGCCTAAGGTGCTCTCACAACTTTGCAAAATGACAGTTAGCAGTAACGAAATGCCTGAGTCATATTGAATAAAGTAAAATAAATAAAAGAATATGCTTTTATAAAAAATATGTTCTTGTCACTTTTTAGAACGCAGGATAGATAATACTTTATTACCACATGGAGTCCCCGGTGATCTGATTTTGGTTGTTTACTTGCAGACATTTCATTATACATTCTCCTCAACATATAACCACAATTGGGAACAGAATTTCTGTTCCTAAGCAAAGTAGTTCTTAAGTGATTTGGGCCCAATTTAATGATCTTTTTTGTTGTTAAGGGAATCATGCAGTTATTACATGAATCTGGATTCCTCCATTAACTTTGCTTGGCCAAAGCCAGCTGGGAAAGTCCCAAATGACCATCTCATGAATACATTCCAGTTGCTAAATGTCCAAATTTTGATCCTGTGACCATGGTGATGTTGCAATGGTCATAAGGGCAAAGATCTACATAAGTCGCTTTTTCAGTGCAATTGCAGCTTTGAATGGTTGTAAGTTGAGGACTAACCGAATGGTTATAAGCTGAGGACTGCCATTCTGACCATGAGAGCAATGTTATCCAGTCAAGTAATGAAATGTCTGCAAGTACAGAGCACAGTAAGGACTCCACAATTCAACTCTGGGCTACACTATTCTCTTAAATTGGAATGTATTACCATTTATAGACAAAATGTACATGCGCATAACTATAAGCAAAAATAAAGATGTTATGTTTGCTCATTTCAGTTACACATTTTTTTCTGTTATAACACATTCATCTGAAATTCTTAGGATATTTTGTAAAAATATATATCACAAAACAAAGAGTAAAAGATGCTAAATCATTCCGTAAGTGACAAGAAGTAAAAATGTTTTATCTATAAAGGGTTTCCTCAAAGTAACTAATGTGAGAGAAGACCCACAATATCAGTCTTAACAAAGGACACAGTGTATTTGACTCAAAGAGATAACTGAATCCTGGACTTAAATTAAAAATAAATATGTTTTTAAAGAAATCTAAACAGTATTTTACAAAGACCATCAGTCTCGCAGTGTGTACAACAATTGTTTCTAACTCGATGTTCCTACTCATGCTGGACTGATGGGAATCCAACAGGACAGATCGGAAAGGCATCAGATTGGAGAAAGCCAATGGCTAGACTCCAATCTGGAAGTTGACCAGTGCTGCATTAAAGAGGGGAAGAATGATTCAGATAATACAGAATTGAGGACTGCTATCTTTTCTCTTACTGGATTTTTTTTCTCGATTTAGGTTTTATAGGTCACTTTTTATTTGCAGCTGTGTAGATTTATCCTGTGATTGGCCATCAGATGTCAGAAAGCTTGCTTTACACATTAAGCTCTTTTCTACTAGAATAGTATAAAATTATATTTTCTTACAATGTTGACTTTTAGGACACTTTGGCCCCAAAAGAGGGCGTTGCTTAGCTACAGTTAGGAAAGGTAGGGAACGGCCAGGATTGAGAAAAGGAACTACCAGATCTTACTAACATATGATGTGCTCTCAACGCTGCTGGTGTAGGGGTGAGCTGTTGCAAAGAACTGAAGCGTCCCAGAGAATCCCTGTCTTTTTCTGAGCTGAAAAACATGTATAAAAACTTTCACAGTTTTTACTGAGTTGCTGCCTCTTTGAAGATTCAAGATTGCAGTTAAAGCAGCTGTTAAATTCACGATTAGCAATATACTAAAATCTTATATGCTTTCTTTCACAAATAATTCATAAATGCACAGAAGATATAAGAGTTACCATAACTTTCTGTAACAAAAAAATGACACTAGGGATCTTTCCCTCTTTCCTGGGACATGCATTCCTAAAAGACAATACACACTATCTCAAAAGTATTCATTCATGAATTTTAAAAAAGCAATATAATGCATTATATAATGTAAATAAAGCAAATATTCCTTCTGTCACCTGGTTGATAGAAACCCGGAGATAGTTCTCTGGCAACTGCTCTAGCAACATCACATTCCTGACGAGCAGACTGAGAGGCTTGTTCTGCAGCATCTGCCTTAGCTCTTGCATGTGCAGTTCTGTAGGGGGACACAGAAATGTTCTTGAGCATAGTGTTCTGGCACAGGAGCATCCCTACTTCTGGAAAAGAAGTTATACACGTGTATTTAGGCATCCTATAAAGGTTGCTGGTGTTAAACAATTTCAAAACTCTTGCACAACGTATATCAACACATTTCTTCCTCTTTTCTATAACAGAATATACAGTTATAGTAAAAAGATCTGATGTCTGAAGAATTTTGATGTTACGTAAACTGAATATTGTAAATATAGGGTACCTATGACCCACCAGATGCAGTTGAAAGACAACTTTCAGGTTCAAGTAATCAATAATGAGGAGGGTGCTGAGAAATCTACTTTAGCAACATTTGGAAGACCACAGGCTACAGATCTTCGGAGTTTTTAGTTCTGAAAAAAAGGTAGGGGAAAATGAGAGAAATTTAGAAATCTGTACTTGTATGCAGTTAGTACAGCATTTCTTTTCCTCTGATACACAACAATCAAAGTGGTCAGATTCAGGCAGACCATAGTACATCTTCAGAGAACCATTTACCACTACTCAAACTCAGCCTTCTGTCATGTTCCTAAAAGCTTTCAACCATCATGAAGAACAGGGATCTAAGCTTCATGTTAGCCAAGAACTTTGCCCAGTTCTTCAGAACTGACAGATTCAAACTCATCCTTGATAACTGCAAAAGGAGGCTCTCATCATCTTGCTAGTCCTTCTCAAATGACCCAGAGTCATTTTATTGCCTAGATGTCCTGCAAATTCTTCACATGGCCCAACAAATGTCTTCCAGTCCATTTCTATATAGCAGTTAAAATAAAACTAATAAAGAAGATTCTTCAAGTCCTATTATACATCTTTTTCCTGGAAAAAGATTATAGGGGGTATTAAATAGCAAATTCAGAAAATTAAAAAGTAGCATTTTGCAGATTAAAAATGTACAGCAACATTGTTTTGACAACACTTGGAGTAATGCTAAGCTTTTATTGAGGACTGGCTTCTTACAGAGGGGAGGGTCTTTTAAAGTAGCCACCTCTGCATTGGTGCCAAGCAGCAATACATACGCCACAACAGGAGAGTGGTTGTTCTTCTGAAGACTGTAGGTCCCTGTCTGTGAGTTGATATAACTGGAAACTTTGTCATGGTAACTTGTCTTAAGTTGTTCAGGGCTTTGTATACTAATTCCTATCTATCAAATTGAGTTTGGTCAGCCAGACATATCTTTTGGATGAATCAATTATGCATAAACTATGGTATACTTGTTAAATGTCTCAGTGTCATTGTACTATGTATCAGCTGTGGTTTCTGGACCTGTCTCAACTTAGTCTTACCCTGAAATAATTACAGTAATCCAATCTTGAAGTTCCCAATGGATGGATGAATCATCATGATCTAGCTATCCCATCCAGAGCAGGTGCAGATATCAATAAAGACATCCGGTGCTTAGCTACAGGTGTCACCTGGACTCAATTGATGGTTAATGTCTAGGAGCAATGCAATCCCATTCACAGCAGGTAGGTCTCCTAATTTATGTATCTGGATATCATCTTTTCTGCCTTATCAAATTCATTTTAGATTAGGAGTCTTTATCCAGTCCACCATAGCACTCCAAACCATTCACAGCCTCCTAGAATTCTTATATTACAGAAGACTATAGCTGTGCGATAAAAGGTAGACCTCGACTTACAACAGTTCATTCAGTGACCGTTCAAAGTTACAATGGCACCGAAAAAAGTGACTTATGAACATTTTACCCAGTTATGAACTTTGCAAACATCCCCATGATCATGTGATCAAAATTCAGATGCTTGGCAACTGGTTCATATTTATGGTTGCTGTGTCCCAAGGTCACGTGATCACCTTTTGCGACTTTCTGACAAGAAAATTCAACGGGGAAGCAAGATTCATTCAACAACGGAGGGTTGCTAGTTTATCAACTGCAGTGATTCACTTAACAACTGTGGCAAGAAAGGTCATAAAATGGGGCAAAACTCACTTAGCAAATGTTTCACTTAACAACAGAAATGTTGGGGTCAATTGTGGTCATAAGTCGAGGACTACCTGTATCTTTCAGAAATTCAATTAGTTTTTATAGATATACAATTCCATTGAAGACAATGCAATTACTCGGTCCATCTCACATTGCGATTTCTAGGGACTGACCTTCCAATGCTATGCTTTGGAACTAGATCTAACTGAAGTTAAGAGCAGAACCACGGCACAAGAGTGCTACAAATATTCAAAATTTCTAGCCAAATCAAGAGAATACTGTGGTGAAAGTTTTAGAGATAATCTTAAAGAAACTATGCCCTTCCCCCATATCCCATATTTTCTAAATATTGTTTTTTAAAGTTCAATGTTAATGTTAATGTTTTTTGTACACCGCCCTGAGTCCTTCGGGAGAAGGGCGGTATATAAATCTAAATAAATAAATAAAATAAAATAATCGCCTATCTCAATAAATATATAGTAGTTCCAGTCAAAATTGTGGAATTGGTCCCCTGGTATGGCCTATCTCAAAGGACTGACGGTACAGGTAGCCAAACCTACAACAATTTCTTTAGTGAATGTTCGAAGTTACAATGGCTCTGAAAAAAGTGACTTATGACTGATTTTTACACTCACGACTGTTGTAGCATTCCCATGATCATGTGATATTCAGATGGTTGACAACGGACTCATATTTATGATGGTTGCAGTGTCCTGGGGTCATGTGATCACCTTTTGCGACCTTCGACCAGCAACGTCAATGGGGAAGCCAGATTCACTTAACCGTGTCTCTAATTTAACCACTACAATGATTCACCTAACCACTGTAGTCAGAAAGGTTGAAAAAATGGGGCAAAATTCACTTAGCAAATGTTTCACTTAACAACAGAAATTTTGGGCTCAATTGTGGTCATACGTTGAGGACTACCTATAATGATATTACAAGTTGTTGTGAGATCAAACAGGACCAACAGACTAAACTATTTCTGGTCGTTTCCTTTGCATAGATCATGCATTAGCACAATCTACCCAATTAATACATTTTAAACCTTTTGTATTCAGCTTCGTTCATATGATATATGATATAGAAGTTGTATCTGGTAGTAGATGAATAAAATTAACATTCTTACTAGGGAAATGTTTAAATGAAAGAAAAAAGCTACAGATCCCTGATAGTAGAGGGATTGCCAACATTTTCAGCTACTTCGAGAGCATATTATGGATCTTGTGGATCTCATCAAAGGATTCCTCCATTCACAAATGTGTTGCATTGCGGTACAGCCCAATGGAAAACAAAAAGTCAAAGGGTGAGGATTTTTCAGCACCGCGCAGGGATCTCTAATTCAGGGGTCCCCAACCCCTAGTTCATGGACTGGCACCGATCCGAAGCAGATCAGCAACTGGGCCGTACAAACAAGCCAAGCCCCATTGGTGGGATGCAGGCAGCATGCAAAACTTTCCCCCCCTCTGATCCACAGAAAAAACTTTCTCCGTGAAACTGGTCCCTGGTGCTCAAAAGGTTAGGGGCCACTGTTCTAATCCTTTTAAAAACCACTTCCGGAAAACAAAAAACCCACAAAACTTACCGATTTATCTAATCAATATGAATACTATCAGCAGCTGCATAGATTTCTAAAGGCAAACCGTAAATTAAGTAAGGTTTATTGTTATTTTAAGAAAAAACAGGGTAATATTAAATCTATCGAGATGATACAATCCTTTTAAAATACTTGACATAAAACATTAAGATTAGGGACCAAATTATTGTATGTCTGTTTAAAAAAGAAATGAAGCAAAACAATTGGCACACCCAAATGATGAATGAATTTCAGAAACGCATTCAACCTAGTATGTATTACTATTATCTCTGTCACTCTGCTATTCTTTATCCATTGCTTAAAACATGAGCAATTAAGAGAAGAAATATCCCGATGCGGGAATAATAACTGTCAGAAATAAAATGTGAAAATAGGGGCAGGTAATATTAGAGGAAAATAACATTCAAAGTGTGTGTTTCACAGCACAATTTACCACAGAGCACATTCATGCATGTGGCTGAGTAATAACATGTAAAAATAATTAGCCTTCACCAGGGTTACCCAGTGTTATTAGAAAAACTCCTACACATTAATCTATTTCCACTCATGCATGGTAAGTCTTATTCCAATTTTTGTAATATTCAGCTCTAGTTTCTAGGAATTATTGTATGCCACGATTTCTTCAATTACATTCTCTGTAAATTTCTTTTCTGCTATTCTTCTTACTCTGTTTTAATCAGAATAGATTAAGGAAAAAACCCCAACAGCCTTTAGTAAGGCATTACTAAATAGAAAACCACAATGCTGCCTACATTTTATGATTTGAAAGCAAGTTGGTTTAAGCCTGGTTATTATTCAGATGGAAAACCTTCAGGGAACAGATTGGTAAATAAATAATGACGACAATGAGGAAGACAAGCAGCAAGAGGAAGATGAGGAATCATTCTACTACTTCCCTATTGCTATCAAGATGATCCTCAGGGCAAGCCTGACTTAAAGGAGACTTTGTCTTAATGCTGCATTTGCAAGTTAACAAGCAAAGGCAGACAAATTTTTCTAACCACAAAATTGCAAAGTCTGTATACAGCAAATCTCTTTAATTTTTCATATTGACAAGAACACCCTTAACTTCCACCTAGACATTTCATTTTCATCTTTGAGAAATTCAAGTAAAAGCTAATCTTGAAATGCATTCATCGTAATGAGTTATCATAAATGCCAGTTAATTTATCTTTTTCCTATACAACTTCCATAATATGAATTTAAACTGTAATAGATCTGTTGCTGTTTTACAAGCAATTTGCAAGCAATTTCTATTAAATGTTTTACATAATATACTACATATCCCTCCCTTTTAAGTTTGATCTATGCATATACACATCTGTGCCTCCCAAAAGATTTCTGTTACTCAGCATACTTCGGATCAACAAACATGCATTGTATATGTTTGCATGTGCTCTCCATCTCGGTCCTTTTGGTCACCCTGAACCTCTGGGGCCGCTTGGAATGCCATGGGAAGCTGCAGTCACCCTTGCCATCCTGCATCCTGAGAGCCTTGCCACTTTGTGCTCTGTCACCCCAGCTGATCTTCACTGTCTTCTTCCTTCTGCTGCTGCTGGGTGTACCCTGGACTGGCTGCTGGGTCGCCTGGGCTGAGTTTTGACTGTGAAAAAAAATGTTCAAAGGGAGCCTCAGCACCATGGCATGCTAATATTTACAAAAAGTCCTTGGTCACACTGGGTTTTGCTCTGTGACAAAAACGGTCAAATTCTTCTCTTTCTCCTCTTTTGTGGAGTGCAAAACCCAGACTCACCAAGCAGCTCTTTGCAAAGAGGCGCGCTTTTTTGGCATGGGGTGTCTTTTGCCTTTTTCTTTTTTGCAGCATAAAACCCAGCTCCAAGGGTGGCCCAGTAGCTAGTCCAGGCATGCCTCATCGGCACTCGAAGCAAGAAAATGGTAAGAAGGTCAGCTGGGGGTGGTGGTGGAGGAGCGCAGAATGGTAAGAAGCCAAAAGGGCATACATTGTATTATTTATTTATTATTTAGACTTATATACCGCTTAACAGTGCTTTACAGCACTCTCTAAGCGGTTTATACAGTCA
>JANHFO010004618.1:65704-77823 GCA_032468095.1 Pareas carinatus | reverse complement strand
CCTTCCTCAGTTCCTGTATCTCCTGATTCCAGGAGGGTCTTATGTTCTTCCATAAAGGCCTTAGCCTCCGCCACACTCACAGGTTTGTTGTTGTGGGAAAAACAGAAGGAGGAAAGTGTGGTTGGATATGTTTGCCACCTTGCGTTATTTGTAAAAATAATGAAAGCAAAACTTAAATAAATAAAGATAAATTCTAAGGATGCAAATTAGTAAATAGAATTACCAAATAAGTAGGATAAGTACTGTATCTGGATTAAATGTAGGTTAATGCATATTATGCTAAAAGCTATATAAGTGTAGAAGCTTAATTTAAAATAACCCAGTTATGAAAAAAAGATAAAATAAGGCACTCCTGAGTGAGCAGAGAAACTGTAACTTTATGTGTTATCCTTTTCAACCTTTTCACAGATCATACCACTTTTAGGACATGACAATATTCGATGACCAAAAAAAAAAAAGGAAAAAAGTGATAAAGTGAACCCACTTACCACACTTTGAATGGGAAACCTGTGCTGATCCGCTCTTCTTCCTTTTTCCCTCTCCTCGCTCTCTCTTTCATTGCCTGCTGGGCATTCCTTTCTTGATCCCTCTGCTTGCCCCACAGAATCTTCTCTTCTCCTCCCTCTTTCCCCCTTGCCATCTTTTTTTATGTCTCTCCTGCCAAAACCACCACCTTTTATATCCCCTCCTTTCTCCTCTCCACTCCTCCTTTTCTTTTCTGGGTGGATGACTCTCACCTGACACTCTCACCCCAAGGAAGCTGTTGCTCCTGGGGATACCATGCTGGCCCAAAAATAAGACCTACCAAGAAATAAGACTCACCCCGAAAATAAGCCCTAGCATGATTTTTCAGACTGCTTGTAAATATAAATCCTAACCCCAAAATAAGCCCTAGTTAAGATCTTCAGATAGACAGACACGCAGCAGCACCATCCACCGCCGCTGTCTCTCAAAGTGGCTGAAGACACGGCATTGCTCCCTGGCGAGGCCCTGGCTGCAGCAGGCAGCCAGCCAGGGCCGCTGGAGAATACAGCTTCCATGCAGCCAGGGCCTCGCCAGGGAGTACCAATTCCAGCAGCAACCACCAGCAGAACTTCCACCAGGGAGCAGCGCTATGTTTTCGGCCACTTTGAGAGACTCATGAAAGGCGGCCAATGGGGCAAGAACCATGATGATGCCAATTCGATCCCTGACATTGGAGGAGGAAGAGTGAGAGATGGAGGAAGGCAGTGCCAGTTAGGTGGCTCAACCTAAGCGAGGAGGAGCGGAGCGCCAAGGTGGTTTGGAGGTGGTGGCAGTCGGTGGGATTCATCGGGCCTTGTGACTGGTTGCTTGGGTGGACCCACAGAGGCTGCCGAGGCACCATTCAGGCAGCAGGAGCGTTGAGCAAAAGGTGGTGTGGAAGCTCTGCTGTCAGTCCCCAGGGCAGTTGCAGTAGCAGAGTCAGTCCTGCACACAACTCTGGGGCACAGAATTGACGTGCTTTTGGCTCCAATCGATCAACGGCGACAGCACTTCTAGCAGCGATGATCATCTGGAGGCAAGGGAGCCGATTCTCCGCTCTGCAGAACCTTGGCAACAACGCAGCTCCAGGAAACTTTGCCCTGAGCATGTTCAGGGCTGCTCCTGCTTCAGCTCATCTCCCCTACATGCGACATCCACATTGTCTGAAACTGGGCAATGTGGATGTCACTTACCACCTGCTAAGCACAGGTGTGCCTCAGTGGTATGCGAACCACGGGTTGAAAAGCCCTAATCTATAAAACCAAGATGACGTTTTAGTGATTTAATCAGCAAAATACTCCATTGTGTTCTTTTGTTCTAAAATTAGAGTGAAATTCATCAATTCATCATTCTTCAATCAAGTTCAAAAGAGTTGAAAAATAAACAATGATAATAAAGTAATTAATAAACAATAAATAATAATAAAGTAACAACAAAATTGCTGTATTGCAAATAAAGCTGCATAAGCAGACATTTTCTAACTTGAGTAAGTTAGAATTAGAGGGTTTTTTTCCCATGTTCCAAAATACAAGGAATGAAGATATCATTGCCTAAAACATTTTTGATGTTCATGATAAGAAGAAACATAATTGAGTCTACATTTACGTTATTCACTCCTGACTTTTGTACATTCATAAGATTGCGAGTGTAAATGTAGGCTGTTTTTTAAATAATCCAATAATGGCAGGCATTAATGAGCCATTTCTAACTCCCATCTCTGTGCTGAAACCTGAATAGAGTGATAATTGAGATTAAAATGATTTGAAGCTTCTTTGAGAATTTTAGCCTGCCAAGAAATCATAATTTCCAGTAAGGTCAGTTCCAAGGCAAGGAAGAAAAAGATTTAGCGCCTTTAAACACTAGAGTTTTCTGTTCTGTAACATAGTTAGGCCCAAAGTAAGACTAGATCTTTCAAAAAGTTATATGGATTTGGGGCATAGTATTTTCTTGGGGCATAGTATTTTTCCATAGCTGGAAAAATACAGGGGCTGTTATTGATTTATTTTTTCGATTTCTCATGGTGTTTTGGGAGGCTTTAACTTCAGATTCCCTTTCATTCCTAAAATGCCTATACATTTATTATATGCCTAAGTTCAGTTTGCTTAATTAATTCTAAGTAAGTCAATTTGAAAATTATGGCTCTGTTTCATTTATTTGGATCAATCCATGAATGGCTATTTTATAGTTTCCTTCATATTATTCTTCGGAGTGCTGAACTCCCATTCATTTTCCAATGCTACACAACAGATGGACTTGACTTTGGCAAGAATTGATGTCAAGGATTCATCCACCAGTAGCTGAAGCCAATTACTTCCTTTATTCTTTGGCATGCAAAATATTGGGTTTCGTGTGGAAATGAGAAAAATGCTTTTGCATTCACTTGTGTGAAATACAATATATTTTCTCAATAAGCCTAGGCCTACATATTAATCATAAATCAATTATATTTATCCTTAACCTCAGAAACACTGCATTTCTCTTCCTTTCTTCAGTATGAAATCCAATAGGTTTTTTTACAGCAATTATATTGACTTTCATACAAATGGTAAACTCATATGGTAATCCTTCGTAATGTAGCCAATTCATTTGATATGACTCCAGCATTTATTTGCAGTCAGGATTCTCCGTTCCTACAGCCTGATATCGATCTTTTTCCCTATTATTAGCTAGACATCCTTTTCATTTCTACTATGAATTTTATATGGCATATAAAAACTCTACACAAATATTTCATATTGAAGAAAGGCAGCTATAAGAGAGTGGAGGAAAAAGTCAGGCTCCTGACTACGTTGGGATCTGGAGACCATGTTGATCACGGTAGCAATAGAAAATAACATAAATTCATTTACCATCAGAAATACTGAGATAGCAGTGACTTTGAAGAGCCCTAAGCTGCCTGGGGGCTTTAGATCAAGTTCATTTCAAGTCTGTAATATATGCACAGGGATCAAGATTATTGACAGATGCTACCAGACGTTTCTCTGAAAACTTGAAGTCTGGGTTTGTGTTTGAGATTTAGGGTGCCATTTCAGGGAGAAGGCCAGAGAAATGTCTTTTGCAAACATTGCGCTCAAAAACTGGGTAAAATGAAAAGAGAGATAGACTTAGCATAAACCATAATATATCTAAGCATAAAATTCTGCCTTTTAAAAAAGTTCACTTCCATTTAATCCAGTTCTCTAAAGTAATGGCAATGCTCTCATTTATCAACCAGTCAGAAAAAAATTAATTGACTTGCTGATGCGTTAAACTGCTATTTTTTTTCTCTTTAAAACATCATCTAGTTTTATTCCAAACAGTTTAATAATCAGGATTAAAATTTGGTGGCAATTACCATTTGCTAAAGAAATTAATAGGAAATGCTGGGGGTCCACATCAACATTGCATCGGAACTGCATTTTGCCCTATTCTTCAGTGCCAATTTTCTTCTTTAATTCAAAATAATTTCTTAGGCTATTTGAATTCCAACTCTTAGCTCCCACAAAAATCAAAAATCTTAAAGCTGGAGAAGCTGGCTGCAGCTCATAGTTTGGAAATGAGACAAGATGTCTAGACATATTTCTTTTCAACATTGAGCAGACATTTTGATTTTAAGACTGCTGCTATCACTCACTAATCAGATGTTTGTTGTTTTGTTTTTTGGTAAACTGTAAGCAATTATTTTTCGCATGATTCCTACAGCTTTTAAGTCATATCCATGAAGTATCGTTTCGCAAATGCTATGACAAGGAGTGTGGAGAAATTAACTCTACAATGTGGGTCAGATATAATCCAATCTAATTAGATTAAAATAAATTAAAATGTATCCATTTAAATTTAAATTATATTAAAATAAATGCACTATTAATATTTCAGGGAATTGCACGGCAGCTAAGCAAATGAAGTCAGTGATGATGACACCAACTTGTAGCTTTATATAAATAAATGTATTTTACATCTATAAATACACCAAACAAGATAGAGTCAGGTAAACAGGAGCATCATCACGGAGTTCACAGGGCACCCAGACGAAAAATGCAGGGAAAAATCTCTCTCCATACCCATAGCAGCCAATCACATTGCAGACTGCCTCACACAGGAGCCAGCACTCTAGAACCAATCAACCACAACTGTGTGTTCTGCCTCACTGCACAACCCCACTGCTCCGGCTACTAAATTTAAATATGTTAATATCAACATTAAGTAAAAGCCTTCAAGAATGAGTGGCAACAAATAGATTATCATAGCCTATTCTTTTCCATCCTGTTGCCCTCCAGATGCACCCAGAGGATTAGCCGGATTGAGGATTCATAAACTTGTGGTTCTGAAACATCTGGAAGGCACTAAAATGGGGAAAGCTGGCTTCAAACCACTTGTGTTGAATTCCTGAGGCTTTTATGGAATGAAGTCTGGATTTAAGTCCCAAAAGAAGTATCTTTGTCCATTCAGTTGAAATTGTTAATTTGAAAAGCACAAACTCTTCCAGGTTTGAAGAGAGAAAGGGTTCCTTCAGGTGCAAACATTATTGATCTGTCTGCCTGTCTGTCTGTCAATTTAACAATCTATTTATGACTCAGGAAAGTGGCAGATATAACAGTAATGTTCCTAAAGGCCCATTTTAAACAGATATTTCTTTTAATCCTATTTTAGTGTATACTTCTTAATTAACTTTGAAAAACAGTGTTGCATTATCACAAGATAATTCACACTTTCAAAAGAATTATATAGCGGTAATTTTAGAAAAGTATATCATGCATAAAATACATAATATATGCAGGATGCTGAGATAACAATCATAAAATATTAAAACTGAAAGTGAGAGAAGTTTCAGAAATGGGCGTAAGCTACTAGACAGAGCGGCTATCTTGGTTTGCATAGAGAAACAGTGCCACCTGGTGGTCACTGCGATGTACTTCAGAAAACTACTCCACATTATATATGGTACAACTGCCTAAAAAAGCAGGAATATGTAAATATGGTTTCAGGATATAGACTGGAAAACTAAAATATAGTTTTACAAAGAGCTTCAAACATATCTAAAGGGTGAGCTTAGACATAATGTGATCTGAGCTGAACATCTTTCCTACAATCATTGCAGTTTTCTAAATGATTGTGTGCTATCAAACAAAAAAAGATATTGCTTAGAAGAGAATCTAATAAGAAGTTACTGTATGTACATCCTCCTTCTTCCACACCTTGCCATCTATAGGATTCTATTTCCATGATCCCTGATTCACGCATTGGCTAGATTTCTGTGTTAAAAATTGGAAAACAAATTCACTGGCAGGAAGTTCATACAGATTTGTTAGTGGTTTAACCCAATGCATTAAACATAAGAATAAAACAAAAGGTTCTTTCGGATCTGATTTCATTTTTTTCATTAAAAGTGTGTGTGTGTGTGTGTGTGAATGCCAATAGCTTATTAAATCTGCAGTTTTAAATTTGTGTAGCTGAAATAGGGCACTGGAGAAATATTTTTTTACACAAAAGTAAAGTATTAATTGGTCTCCTTTCCTTTTAATTTATCATCAACATGTTATGAAGACCTAATCCAGGGCTTCTTATGTTGCATTTCCAAAATTGATACCATCGGTTTACACTCTCTCCACACAGTATCATCAACATATGTAAATTTAGGGGAGAAAAAAACCCTATCCTTAAAAAAAATTCTAGGGAAAATAAAGCACTAGTGTCAAAAATGGTATAGTGTCAAATTAGTAACTCCTAGCAACTGAGGACCTGTGCAGCCAAAAGAGTAGAATCTCAACTGCTAGCCAAAGGCCATCTGGAAAAAAATCCTTCTTTGTGAGTGGGGTCCTACTCCTGAGAAAACATTTCATGTTCTCAAAATCCACCTTACAGATAGACTTTCAAATACTTCCTGGAGCTACAGATGATTCAGTTTCATCATTTCTGATGCCATAATAGTCCAAAACTCTAAGACTGAGTTCAGGACCTTGCAAAGCCTGGTCTTATCTTCAAGATTCTATCTTTATCTTTTAACTAGCTTCTGATACCCGTGCTATGCTACGGTGCTCTCTCTCTTCTCACTCTCTCTCTTCCTTCCCTCCTGTTCTCCTCTTCCTTTTCCCCTTGCCAGCAGGCGGTTGTGCACATCGCCTCAACTGTCCAGCGGTGGTCGCGCACCTTTCCCGGATTAGCGCGCTCCGCTGGCCAGCTGATTGGCGGGGTGCCTGATCCTTCACAACTCTTCTGAGCAATCCTCCCCCACCCACTTGAAATTTAATTTTTTTTTCCGGCATCGCGTCCTTTTGGGGCCCTGGTTTGACTGCAGCTCTGCACCGACCGTTTCTAGGCCATGGCGCTGTTGGGCAGTTTGGCGCGGAGTGGGGAAAAGGTAGGTATTTGTTTTTTCTTTTAAAAAAATAGTTTGTGTTTAAAAATTGGGTAGTTTGTGGTGGAGTAAATAAGAAGCTGTGTAGCATGTTTGTTTGGTTTGTGGTAATCGTGTTTTTAGAAGAAGCTGTGTAGCTTATTTTTTTTGTTTGCGTTGAGGGGGACTGAGCTGCAATACAGAGCTATAATTTGAGTTCAGTTTTATTTATTTTATTTAGTCACTGCCTACCTCCAGATATGCATATTGTGGGTAGCTCACAATATATCAAATGGATTTTTTTAAATGGTCCAAAATAAAAGGCATGAAACATAATGGTGAATCCAGCCCACACCACAAAATCATATATCATTCACCTCACAAGAGGCTCCAGGCACCTTAGTCCAAAAGCTGGAAGAAGAGTCACGTATTTGAGGACCTTTGGAATGGCAGCAGGGTGGCAATCACCCAGATTTCTGAGTTTTGTAATGCCTGGATTGGGACTGTAGGTCGAGCTCTACATGACTTTATCATCTTAGAATTCAAAGGCTAAAATCTGTTCAAGTGCATTTCTTCAGGACTGCAATTCTCTGAACGTGGCAAATCTTATTTATAATTTTAAAAGCATATGATAGCACTTAAATCAACTTTTATTCTTATGAAATATTATGAATCATTATCATGGTTGTGGCTTTAATAAGAATAGTTCCTTTATTTAGCCATTCACGTGAAGACAAATGAAATTTTGCATTTATTTTAATAAAGTGTGTTACGTGACAAAATATAGAGGGGAAAAGGTAAGGGAAAGTTTGCATCCAGAATAGTCATACAAAGTTTCATCTTTATGACAGACATTGAACTCAATATTTAGTTTTCTTGGAAATCCATTTATACCCTTGCAACAATATAATTAATGTGTCTGGTGGATGAGAAGAGAAATTTATTACATATGCTGTACACATTTATTACACATTCTAATTACTTTTCATTATTATTTTTTGTAGATCATGGTTTAAGAGAGATCTTTTATTGAGAGATCCTTCTCCTGTTCTATTTTTAATACATGCAAATTGATAGGTGAGGACTAAAGTGAGTTCTTATACGACTGTAGAAATCTGTAGTTGCTCATTATTTACATATTTGTGTACAATTTTGCTAATATATGAGAAGTTTGTAGGGACTCCCTTTTTAAAGAGTTGATTTCGTGTTATTACTTATATTAGAGATCAGAATGTTTGAAAATATATTTGAAAACAAAACAATGAAAGGCTCCTGATTCTATGGATGTCTGAGAATCATATATAATTTTACAACCTTTTTTGTCACAGTTGTTAAGGAAATCACTGCTTAAGTGAATCCAACTAGATCTCCTTTGCAAGATACTAAGTTATTTAAGTTTTTTTTTCTTAAGAGGCAACTCATTTTGAACTTTTGCTACTTTGACACATTATATATCTACAATATGTCCAAATATGTTCCATATTTGTTGTACTCTTTCTAGTTCATCTGTTACCATTTCCAACCACTAGACCAGACCAAGAAATCACACTCAAATTTGCGTGAAATATTATTTATTGATATAGACTACTATAACAACATCTTTATCTACAATTGAACAAGCCCAGAGGTATTTTACTAGAAGAGTACTCTATTCCTCAGCCCGCAATAGAATACCGTATGCCACCAGGCTTGAAATTCTGGACCTAGAAAGCCTCGAGCTATGCCGTCTACGGTCTAACCTAAGCTTAGTACACAAAATTGTCTGCTACAATGTTCTACCTGTCAATGACTACTTCAGTTTCAACCACAATAATACACGGACTAACAACAGGTACAAACTCAAAGTGAACCGCTCCAGACTCGATTGCAGAAAATACGACTTTAACAACAGAGGGTCAATGCCTGGAACTCGCTCCTTGATGCTATTGTTACATCTTCAAACCCCCAAATCTTTTATCTTAAATTGTCTACCGTGGACCTCACACCATTCCTAAGAGGTAAGGGGGCATGTATAAGTGTACCAGCGTGCCTCCTGTCCCTGTCCTACTGTTCCATTTATTTGTACTCATGTATTATGCATATATTTATAGCTGTGTATACCTATATGTTTATATAATATGTTTATACTTATACTTGTTTTCTCGTACATGCTTGACTAAATAAATAAATAAATAATAAATAAAATAAACGGATGGTTGCGAAACAAGGATCTGAATGATGTACAGTATCTTCTCCAAGATCATGACAGAAGTGTGCTAGGTTTTCAGTACAATAGGGCTGATAAATATGTCACTGCATGATGAAGAGATTATAGTTTCCATCACGATTGCTAATGCCATGTTAGAAATACAATGTGAATCACACCTTCCTTGGAAAATGACACTTCAGTTCATGCTTATCCTGTTCCTCCCCAACTTGACAGTGAATTTAAAAGAACGAGAAAAACAGGGTAGCAAGTGGAAATTTCTGCTATTTTGGGTGCTCTGATGAATGAACAATGATTTCCAAACTGCGTCTCTTGTATCTTTGATCACAAATAGGCACTACAATCTCTATGCCTCTTTGAAGTTCTTAGGAATTATGGTTAAGGGGAAGAATTTGCTCAAGTTAAACTCAGTTGGTACTAGCCATGTGGGGAAAAATATAGTTTTCTGGACAGCAAAATGGAAGGGATCCATTGTGGCTTTTTCCCACAGGGTGTTTCCAACTTTCCAGTCTAGCCTACAATATTGGGATCTGCTTGTGGTCTTCTGTCCAGAATAATAATCGTGCTTGATCTTGCTTTTTCCTGTATAGATCAAGCTCACCTCTACGGGCCCGTCTATAACTGTAATTCTGCTGTCTTCGCATCTCTGCCTGCTTGCATTCTTCCTCCATACCATTAGACATTTCCCCCCTGCGGAAATAAAAATCAGTTCAGACAGAGAAATATGCCAATGGATTTGTGAGAAAACTTCCATTCATGATTAAGATCGCGGCTTGTTGATTGCAGCTTATATGTACTTGACGAGATGATTGTACTTTAAGATTATGAATGTACAGGTAGCTTATGTTTATATATACAAATGATTATGCTTATATATACAATGATTATGCTTACATATATAATGATTATGTATTATGAATGTGTCTATGATTGTAATCGCGGTTGTTTATTGTATGTATGTAGGTATAGAGCATGTACACTGGAGACAAATTCCTTGTGTGTCCTGACACACTTGGCAAATAAATTCTGATTCTGATTGTCTGCCCATTAAGTAGGAGGCCCTAGCTGATGCAGCAGCTATTGCTTTTAGTGTTTATTGCCTATTGTATTTGTTGTCATCAACTTTTCTCCTCCCCTTAATGAGAATTATTGGAGCATAACTAAAAGAAGGAAAATGCCTTCTCCTTTTCTGCAATCTGAAGAACCTAAATGTTCCTTAAACCGAGAATTTTATGGTGAATCTGGAGAGACTTCCAAGGAATGATGAAATAGATATTTTAAATAAATAAATGAACAAACAAACAAACGTGCTAATAATCACTAAGAACAGCAGCAGCAAGTTAAAACATGGATGTTAGACTTGAGAAAAAAGAAGAAAGGTGAAGAAACAAATCAGGAATGGCTAATCCTATTTATGGTATAATTAAGCCTCAGAATAATATCAGTTTTGAAATGTATAGAGGACTTATTTTGGGTGCATGAAACATAACACTAAACCTTAATGCCACTCTGTATAGTTGCTCATTGCACATAAAAATTTTGATAGTAAAACTTTGTAAAGTTAGATTCCTTTGTAAAGTTAGATTCCTTGCCACAACTTGGTGATGATCCTGAGAAACAAAGGCTTCTTGCAAGCTCCTCCCTCATCATTAAATCTCAAGACAAAAAAATTATAAGTGCCAATCAGCTGTCATAAACTTATTTTATGGTCTGTAGATCAACTGTAGCTGTATTCTGACCTAACAGGATTCTCTAAAAACTGACATGGTTTATAATCTTTCCTGACTTATAGATTGCAAAAAATTATAGTTCCCAGGGTACTATCAAGAATAAAATTGTAGAACTCAATTGTAGAAGGTGAGAAAACCTGAGTCTCTTACAGGCATTTGAGAGGGTTAAAATAGAAGAAGATATATAGGTAATCTTAGCAACAGCTCTAAAAAATATTTTCTGAACACTTGAACTAATTATCTATGAACTGCAACTGATTAGAAATAGGTCTAGTGTTCAGAAATGGTTCTGCGTTTTGGTCCAGGAAAAGGGTGTCACCACTCATTCTGTGAAAAGATGCAGAGAATACTTATTTCTCTGTGGTGACTTCTATGTGGGAAAAAAAGAAAAAAGAAACTTTGGCTTAGGAACAAACCTACTAGTTTTCTACCTTGAAATCATGCCATTTGACATCTTTATCTAGCCAGTGCATTGTGGGGGAAAAAATTCTGGATATAGTTTATATGGACATAGTTCCTCATCTTTATGTATGAAGATTCCCAAACCTTTGAGAAAAGGCCCCTCCCTCCCTGCTTTTATCAAGAATGATTCTGTCCTTGACTCACAGTAGTATTTGTGATCTGATTGACATCTGTTGCCCAAATCACTGTCAGATTTGTAGCAATTCATTTAATCCAAACAGAAAGTCTCTCAGAAATCTAGTTAGTAATATTTAATTAAAAAAGTAAGAATGCCTACGGAGAATTCCAACTTTCAAATGAGAAACCTATATTATTTATATTGATATTTGCAATGTAAGGGAGCATGATTCCAATTCGTTCTTCTGTGCTTTTCAATACAATGAAAAAGAGGACTTGTTTATTTATTCATTTTTGTGAGATTTATCATTTTCACCTGTAGTCCTGTCATTTGGTTTGGAAGTGGGGAGGCTGATCTGTGTGCCTGGGATTTTTTTGCTTGTAATGCTTGCTTGGGGACTAGGGAGCAGAACTGTCTCTGGAGACAGGATGGACTTCCTCCCAGCCATTTTTTTACAGGTTTCAGAATCAGAATCAGAATCAATTTATTTTGCCATGTGTGTCAGGACCCACAAGGAATTTGTCTCTGGTGTACATGCTCTATAAACAGCCATGATTACAATCAAAGATACATTCATAATCATCTGTAAGCATAAACATTATATATGTAAGCATAATCATTGTATATATAATCATAATCATTTGCATATATAAGCATAATCATTGTTATATTTTTTGTGCTGACACATAAATTTCAGGGAGACCAGGATAGAGTGTTAATTGGGTTGAGTTTGACGCTGTGACTCCCGAGGACCTGGACAGGATCCTGGGACGGCTGAATCCGACC
>JANHFO010004618.1:24592-47227 GCA_032468095.1 Pareas carinatus | reverse complement strand
AACAGTAAGGGAAGAGGGCCTTTCACCCACCAACTTATTGTCTGATTCGTCATCCAGCAACTGAGGCCCTTAAGAGGGCTGGGGCACAACACCTTTTAGACACCGAGTGCCCGGACGAGACATGGCTAATGAGTCGAGGCTTGTGACATCATTGTCTGGCGATGCTACTTTTTCTGACCAGGCACATGGCTGCATGATGTCATCACCTGGTGCCACTACACGTTTCTGAGCATGCTTAGCTCTGGGGCAATGTTGGGGTGACTTGGCTCACATGTCAGCAGAGAGGGCTCTGCGTGCCCGCTGTGGCACACGCACCATAGGTTTGCCATCACTACCTTAGTGCATTCTTGATTAAGAATTTAATATCAGTCATCCTCAATTTCTTTTACAGGTATCTAAATTATTTTTACATTGATATAAAAAGAAATAGCTCACCATTGGGTCTTCTAATACCTCAAATCACATTTCTGATACACATTAAAATATTAGAACTGATCTTTTTCATTTCTGGAGCAAGAACAAGTGAAATTTTATGTGCAACAGACAAAACAAAAAGAGAGAGGCATGTTTTTAGAAAGTCAAAGCAGAGCAAAATCCTCATGCTTCTTATGATTTGCTCAATCATGAAATCTAAAATGGCGGACAAAATTTGAAAGAGCAGTGTTCCAATTGAAAAAAATAATAGCATTCTGTTTTAGCTAAACTGTAAATATATTTTAAATTGAGATTGAGAATAGACAGACAGGGATATACATACATATATAGACATACATCCATATATACACACAGACACACACACAATATTTATCTTGGCAGGTTTTTTATTTCTTTTAAAATCATTTTTCCCTTTCCTTTTTTTCTGTAGCCAAATTCAGGAAACATTACATACTTCTTTAAATACTTGAGTGGGTGTTGAGTTTGATTCTTCTCTCTTAGTAATCAGTAGAAAGCAGCAAAGAGTCAAAGATGTTTTCTGTATTTCTCTGCTGCCAACTAATGGTCCCCTGCCTGTTTCAAAATCTTATTGTTTGCTATGTCTGGAATTATCAGTTCTGTTCCACGTTCCAGACTAATGGAAATTTCAACAGACAATGCATATGGAACAAAACACATTTCCTATTGCATGCATATTTCTTAGCAGAGATCCAATTGTCTTAATTGCTGTACTGAAATCAAATTAAGTTCAGGTAGAACCAGTATTTGAAACAGACTTCACAACAAGAATTAAGAGTGTGTTTAAGTTTCTAGAAAAATTACTGGAAAAAACGTAGACCCATAATGACTACCATAAAGTTCAGCACACATGGTACTTCTTTGGCAGATATTTGAAAAAATTACACAGAGACATCCATAAAACAGGTCAAGTTATATGGCATTTTTATTCCTATCCAGATATGGGTTACATCAGAAGGAAGGAGAAAAACAAAAATAGTTTCAGCCATTCATATTAGAAGTGACTTGATACAAACATTGATATCCCTAGTACTAATCTGTACACTTTTATGAAGCGATACCAGTTAAAACTGGATTATATCATGCCAGTGAAAGTCCAACTATTTTAAACAGCGTACCTTTCTACTACGGCATCAGAGAACAACTGCATCTATAGTTATGTTAATACATGTGTGTGTGCAGGGCCGGATTTTCCTATAGGCTAACTAGGCTTCAGCCTAGGGCCTCAATGATGTATTTTATTATCTCTCATGTAATTTACATAATTTACAAACTTAAAAATGGGAGGTCAAAGGGCCTCATAAGTGGAATAGCCTAGGGCCTCTTTTCATCTAAATCCGGGCCTGTGTGTGTGCCGTGAGACTAATGAACACAATTGTATTACGAATGCTGCATATATCTATTTATGCTGCATAAGTAGAAAGATAACTGCTTCTATTTTGTGGACAATGGAGCAATGGTCATACCTATGTGTACAAACAGCCTGCAAAAGTCAAGCCTCTTCTCAGTAGAATTACTTACTGTTCTATCAATCCAGACTATTTATAGTAAGCATGGCATGCAGGTTCCCAGTGCCTCTCCCATCATGAAAGGGTGAGAACAGGATGTACACATCTACAATACTCGGAGGAAGAAGAGTGCCACTTTTAGAAAATTAAGCCATTTTTCATGACTCATCTCACACTAAGCTGTGATATGATTCGTATAACCATAAGCCTTAGTTTATAAATCAGAATGGCTGGATTTATACAGCATGCTAGGTTAAAATCAAGCAACCACTTTATGACATGGATAATGAATGAAGTTTATTGAATAAACCACAATATAAAGCAATAAAGACAGGATAAAAATCTAATAATTAAATATCTGCTGAATTTTACGCATTATATTATGTGCTAAACACCATCAGTTATAATCAACAATGTCTGGTTTCAGACTTGGCTTATGCCTTAACGTGATATATGAACCTAGTCATTAAGAAAAACCTTTCTCCTTAAATGTATTTGCAGAAGTTAACAACATACTTGGGGGGGGCACATAGTCTTACATATCTGAATTCTGTAAATGCAAGACAGAATGTTGAAAAATTAAGGCTATCACCAACTCACTTTCATTTGTTGGGGCATTAAGAAGTTTCCCCAGGATTTACTTATTTATTTAAAGTTACTTAACATTGCTCAGCCAAAAATGTTCGCACTGTGGCTTACATTCTATCAGCAAAATCTGCTTTCATGTTTATCGTCTGAAACACTAGCGCAAAATGGCAAAAGACAAAAGGGGATGGAGTGAACAAGGAAATAAGCCCTAGATACTAAACTTAAATAGCAATTCTTCTGATGACCATCAGCAACAGGAAAGTCACAAGAGGCAGTTAATGAGCCAATTTTCTGCTCTCCTTTGGTTGCAGTTAAAATAATTAGATTTAACATTGTGTCCTGATAGGCAGGGACTGAACTCTTAGCTTCTTTTGAACAATAATTTCTCCAAGTATCAGAATTCTCTATGTTTTATAATATTAACACTATAAATGAGTGTTTCTCAACCTCAGCAACATTAAGACGTGTGGACCAACTTCTAGAATTCTGGAAGTCCATACATCATGAAATGGTTGAGGTTGAGAAACCCTGCTCTAACTACTTCTATATTAGCTCAAAAATTGACTAATATTTGACAGAAAACATTTTTATGGAAACATATGTAGGGTCAACTGCCTGCTGGTATACACATAATATTGCCATGTCTTCTTTAGACTACGGCCATTCAGGGATTTAAGTGAAATCCCTGAATTAAGCAAATGAGAAAATTTTGATATTCTTTCTAAAGCTATCATTTTCGGATAGAAAATATTTAAATGATTGATCATACTTGTATATTAGCACCTTCTTTAGGCATTCTAACACTGCATCTTTAAACTGTTAACTGAACATTTACACCACGCAATTTATAGTTTAATCACTAAAGAATGAAGAATTTGGTCTTATGTAGATGCTCCCCAATAAATTGGTGCAAAAGAACTTCTTTAAAATAATTAAATATACGTAAGCCACTTAAGAGAAAAGAACATGTTATATGATATATGTAAAAAGAGGCCAACATTTAACAGTATACACACTCCTGTAATTTATTTTAAGGGTTAAAAGAAAATCTGCAAATACTTGTGTGTTATTTTATATTGCATAGAATAACAAACAATTTGGTGCAAAAACACTTACCTAACAAGGAAATGTTATTTGATTTATATCCTATCCTTTCCTTCCAAGATCTCAAGGTGGACTTCTCTCATCTCCAATTTAACATTTTTAATAATCCTACCAGGTAGGATTATTGGTATGAGAGAAAGTAATTGGCCCTATGAATTTCTGCTATCCCACTTTGATATACTAGACAACAATGTCTGGTTCTTTTTAATTTTAAGCAAAGACAGTCAGTGGGAAGATGAGAGTGGTATTATATAAACTCATTTATGAATGGAAAAATATGGGTCAGAGAACTTTTTCTCCATTCCCACAGTATTAGAATAAGGGCTTGTCTGTTAAATCTAAATGTGGCAAGGATCAATACAAGGATTTACCTTTTATCCAATGCAAACTTACACTGATGCTGCCATCAGATGTGAAGTTGGTCACTACTTTATATTATTTTTAAGCAGGACTGGAATAACTGGGAAATTAACTGCTAATAATTTCGATGGAGTTTGGTACCTCCAAAATCACATAGGGGATGCCTTGAATGCTCATTGCTAAGATGCATTGATGGAAAAGGTGATCATCCTCATGTTTGTATTTATAAACATCTTGATGCATCTGGTTGTATTCCATACAATACAGAAAAGTGGATTTGATGGGTCAATGACTAAACCAGAGCTCTTCATACCTTCTTAGAAGGGACTGCTTGTTCTTTTCCCTTTCGTGCCTACATTCTGTTGTTATTTTGCTCCCCCTGTTTCTGTTACTGCTGCATCATTGGGTAGACAGGAAACTTCCTCTGTATTATTTTGGTGCCACCCAGGGGCCGTTTACGATTTGCAGAAAAACAAAGTGAGATTTTTTTCCCCCTCATGCATGTTTTTCACAAGTACTAGAAATAACATGGCGGAAAAAAATGTTGCTAAGCCATATTTATGTCCTGATTATATGTATCTGGGTAAAGCCCCTAAGACCCAAGGAAACATTCCAGATTTCCTCTGTAGGTCCAGTTGTTGAGATTTACAAGTATTAAAATATATTATAAGATCCAACTCTTCTCCTATGAGGCTGCCACCTCCATTGTAAAGGAAAACCATTACAAGAGAGAAGAACCTAATCATAAATAACTTTCCCCAAATCCTCAGGCTTTACATAGCCTCTTAATGTGCAAGAAAGGCTTTTATGAAAACTCAATACTATTAAGGAACATTAGGTTTGCTGAAGTAAAAAGTTGTCTCATATCCAAAGTTTGACGGTTCCCTTTCTAATAATATAAGTACAGAAAGCATTTAATCTAAAAAAGGCCAAATAGGAAAAACAAGGGAAGGCTAGAATCACTGATACCAAATTCCAAATAAAATCAATTTAACTAATATCGCCTGCTTGATAAGACCTTAGGATTCTATCTATAGGATTCAGAATTCCTAAAGTTTATTGTGTAGTGTTGTTAGATAGGCTCCTTCCTTTTGATTCCTTTCTTTTTAGAACATTTCTCTCATAGTTGTGTAAAAGCAGAAACAAAGCAAAAATTATGAAAATTACAAAGCATCTGAACCTACCTCTCTGAAGATGAATTATAAAGATGCTGGATGCTTCCTATGAAAACTTTTAGAGCAGTATTCGGGAGGGGGACAATAATTCTGGCTTTTTCAGGCCTTCCATCACTGGTCTAGACTAGGCGATATTTATGGCACGCGTGCCGGAGTGGGCACTCAGAGCCCTTTCTGATGGTACCCGAGCCAAGCTGCCCCAGCATCACCCCAGAGCTAAGCAAGCTTATTAAGGAGTAGCTATGCCAGGTGATGGCATCACAGGGCCACGCACATGCTCAGAAAGAATAGTGGGGCTGGGTGATGACATCACATGCCGCAACTCATTAGCCACAACTCATCCGGGCACTCAGTGTCTTAAAGGTTAGCCATCAATGTTTTAGGGCCATAAGAAACAAATGGGTTTATCATGTGTAATAATAATTCTGAGAATTTATGAGTAAAGTATCTTTTTTCAATCTAAACTTCGTCTTGGCTTGATTAATGGGGTTGATAAACAATACTTGTCTCCAGACTGAGAAGAAAAATACTGCCTCTGTAAAACTTGTTAGATTTCTTTGTGGAGTCTGATAATTGTCACATAGAATTCATTGCTTTGAAAATTATTGTTCACATTGTGGGTTTTTTTTAAAAAAAATTAGGCCTCTGAACACCATTATTTCGTTATACCGTTAGTTCTAGCAATATGTAAAATAAGTAAGAAGCAACTAAATTGATTCCAGGTGGATCATATTGTGAAGATGCCTGGAAATAATATGTTCCATTAATATTATTAAAATATCAAGCCAAATATTTAAACAAAGTTATTAGCAAAGAAGTAAACATCATATAGGGGCATTAAGAATTCTACAAATACACACCTTCATTCATCATACAAGCTCCTTTTCCATTAACTTCTGCCATTCTACAGGATCACTTCCTACTGAGCCTGTTACTACATTGTGGGCTGCGTTGTAGTTGAACAACATTGTTCCAACTTTGTTTCAAAAGAGGGAGAAAGAAAGCTAAGCCACCAAAATAAGTATTTTGAATCTAATAAGTACTCAATCATTTGTTACTTAATGCGTGCCTAATGAACTAGGAACGAGAAGCCGCGAAGACAGCAAAGCTAAGCCTCAGAAACGGCAGCAGCCAGGGTCAACCTGCATGGTCAACAAAGCATTTCAGCACTGGAAGCAAAGGAAGGGCAGAACCGCACCGAGATATACCCAGCTGTAAAGCAAATCAGCAAACTCCCTGATGGCTTCTGAGAGTATTCGATGCTTCCTGCCACACTGAGCAACACGTCTGAACACAACCGGAAGAGGGTTTTTGGATTAAAAGCAATCAATCTGGACCGAATGCAGAATCTCGGAACTAGAATTAGTTTGGGACTCCGCCCATGGGATCCCGGCATCCGCTGTGACTATTTAAGTATGATAAGGTTATTCACCCACTTCCCGGAATCTGATATTCTACCGCCGCCTCCATCGAAAAGCAGACCCAGCCTCCCACTTCTCCCCAGCTGCAGACGCCCCTCCCCCCTCGCATCTTAAAAGTAGGGGAGGAGTTAGAACGCCTCGGTCGACGCATGCGCTGTCCTGCCGTCGTACTCCCAGCACCGAAGCCCGGGCTATGAATGAGGCGAGGGCGTGGCCGACGGCCGCACGCGACTGCCGAGCTCGCCGTCACAACGTGAGGGGGCAACGAGGCGGGGGGGGGGAAGGAGCGGTCCGGCTGCTTTCCTCGGCGGCGGCGCCGTCGTCGTCGTAACCGCCGATCGCCGCGTGCGCCTCTCGACCCGCCCTCCCCGCCCCGGAGCTGCGGCCGCCGCAGCTGCTTCCCCGCCGCCTTCCTCCCTTGGCCGCCGAGGGACCGCGGTAGCCGATTCCGGCGCCCGGCCGGTGGGTGACCGAGCGCCCCCGGCCGCCCTCTCAGCATGCCATGGGAAACAGCTGGGCGGCGCACTGGTGCTGCTGGGTCTTCCCGAGGCGGGAAGCGGGGCGCCTCCAGCGAGGAGGAGGGTAAGCGCGGTGGGGCGTCGGGGCTGCTTCCCTTCGGGTCCGCCTCTCCGGCGGGGGGGACTTTAGGACGGGCCGGCCTGCGGCTGAAAGGCAGCGCCTCGCCGCGTGGGGAGCTTTGCCCCGGGTGCCTCGGAAGCGGGGAGTCACGCTGGAGACTCGGCCCGCGCTTCCCTAACCGGGAGGGTTGGATAAAAAGCCGCCCCGTTCGCAGGCAGCGCACCTGAATCCGAGTCAACAGCGGCCTGGCCTTCAAGCTGTGCCCGGGGGGGGGGGGTTTTGCCGGAGGCGGCCCATCAGGCTGGCCTCTGCGGCGGAGCAAAACACGGAAATAAGTGACCTTCCAATCCGGTGGAGCTGCGGTGGGTTGCCAGCCACGTGCGGCTGGACGGGCACCCACCCACCCGCCGGCAGTGGCGATGACGGTTGCTTTAGCAAAATATTGGGGTTCAATATTATATAGCAAAATAATGTCTGGTGCAAATTCAGGTATAGGCCTAACTGTGTTCATAGCGAACAAATAATCAGCAAGACTTTTCTATTTAACCCTGCTGCACTGCTATTTGAGAATAGCTAGGTTAAGAAGAACAGAATGAGGTGGTGTAAACAGCTTTCTTTTGATCATTACTCAAGCCAAGATGTTGTATTTATTTCCACGATTTCATAGGCCTCCTATGGATGAAAGGGGTGGTAATTCAGACTGTAACTCTGCTGTCAGTTGCTATTAATTTTTTTAAACCAGTTTAGGTGGTCTTCAGCCTCCCAGTTTACTTTCACTTTAGATTGGTTTGCAAGATCCGTGGGGCAGGCAAAAAACATTGCTTTGTCTATGGTTTTTGAAAACTGTTGAAGTAATTATATTTGCCCCTGTGTGTGGAATAAACACCAAGCTTCTAGCTAGTAATCATTGATGAACTTAACCTCTAGGGATTTGTTTAATTCCCTTTTGAACCTCTCTATACTAATGCAGGTAGCCTTTTTGACTTAACAGCCATAATGGAGCCTGCTCACTATGGTCATTACTTTATGGTGATTATCCAGCAAGATGCCCATATGCTCCCTTCACTTAATGTCCACAATCCATGCTCTCCCTTTTAAGTGACTGCATGGGTCATTGAGCGGAGCATGGAGTGATTCAGGTTTGGGAAGGCCCTGGCAGTTCTAGCGCATACCCAAACCCATATTGCAGCACCTCCCTAGATCACACATGGCCTTCCCAGGGTCTCTCCCACTTCCTGAAGCATCCCATGCTCCACTTTCCACCTCGCTGGGTCCCACACACACCTCCCCAAACCCTCCACCCAGCTTGCTTATCTTTTCCATAGATCATCTGGAAGTAGCCAGTATGCTGTATAGCAGTAATAGAGAACCTATGGCATGTGTGCCATAGCAGACACGCAGAGCCCTCTCCATTGGCACGCGAGCCAAGTCGCTCCAGCATCACCCCAGAGCTGAGCATGCTCAGAAAGAGAGTAGCGGCGCCCAGAGATGATGTCACAGGACCATGTGCATGATCAGAAACAGAATAGTGGTGCCAGGTGATGATGTCACGAACCACAACTCATTGGCTGGGACTCATCCGGGCACTCGGTGCCTAAAAGGTTAGCCATTGCTGCTGTATAGGGAAGACAAAGCCAGGTCAGTCAGTTTTCCTTCTTGAAGTTGATCTACCATGGAGTGAGTTGTGGCCACTCCAAAATGCATCCCACTTGTAGAATAGTGCCATGTAGCCTCAGCACTTTATAGGGAGGCAGATGAGTAGATCAGCTGGCTCTTCTTAAAGGCATTCTCTGTCTGTATTGTGTTACTCACTATATAGTCTCACTATATATTATTTTGGTTTACTTATATCTTTGCATAGGTTACAGTTACGTGCTGCCATTATGCATCTAAATACATTAAAGGAGAAAAGTACTGGAATATTTATAGCCTTGAGAATACTGAGTAGCGGTATTGATATTATTGTTGTTCATCGCACAGTCTGCCAGATGTTTTGACTGGATTTGGCATTTTTGTCTACCTATCGAGTCCTTACCCAAGGACCTGGGATAGGCAGATGTGGATGTGCAATTGACTGGTGGTGAATTTGACAGTGCCGATGGTGTTCAAATGGTGCTTCAGTTGTTTTGGGATTGCACTCAAGGCACCTATTACTATTGGGACTACCCTTGCTTGCCTTTGCCACAGACGTTCTATTTCTATTTGTAGTTCTTTGTATTTTGCAATCTTCTCCACTTCTTTCTCTTCTCTTCTTCTGTCTTCAGGCACTACCACATCCACTATCCATACTTTTTTGTCTTTCTTATCGACAATTGTTAAGTCTGGAATGTTATGCGGTAGGTACCTGTGTTTGAATTCTAAAATCCCAGAGCAGTTTATCTTCTTCATTTTCTATGATTTTTTCTATTTTATGATCCTACCAGTTCTTGCTTGCAGGCAAATGATATTTCTTGCAGGTTTTCCAATGCACAATCATTGCTACTTTGTCATGCTGCTGCTTGTAATCAGTCTTTGCAATCTTCTTGCAGCAGCTTACCAGATATTTCACTGTTTCTCCAGCTTCTTTGCATAGGTGGCACACTCTTGCTGTCTTTTCGATTTTGGCTTTGTATGCATTTGTCCTTAAGGCTTGGTCCTGTGCAGCCAGGATTAGTCCCTTGGTCTCTTTCTTCAACTTTCCTGCTCTTAACCAATGCCAGGTCTTCTTGTTATCTGCTTTCCCTATTTTTTTTAATGTACTGGCCATGTAGTGCTTTCTCTTCCCATGCCTTCATTCTGTTCTTCATTTGGTCTTTCTTGTAGGCCTGTTTGGTCTCTCCAGTAGTCAGTAAGCCTTCCTGGTATAACTAACTTCAGTGCATCTTCTTCATTGTCCTTCAGATATTTCTTCTTCAATCATCTGATGTACTTGTAACATTCCATGCCTATTATCATCATCATCATGTCAATCTTGATTCATTGTGACTGCCTGGATGAGACTGTGCAGTTTTCTTGGCAATTTTTTGCTTGCTTTCTAGGGGTGATTAAAAGTGACTACCCCCAAATCATCCATCTCCATTTTCTAGCCTGATTCTTTAGCACTAGGTCTCTTAAATATTGTATCTCAAAAGATTTCACATAGAACATTAAGGCCTATTTTTGTTGGTTCCAGGTAACAGAACACTGAAAAATATAGGTAAATTGCTGGAAAACAGATTCATGAATAGTAGAAAAAGACTTGCAGATTGGAAACAATTTGTCAATGGAACAAATTACACATAGTGTCTCTCACTAATAATGTTAGAGGCATCCACTTGTCAAAAATATTTTAATTTGGATTCTAGCACTGAGCAAGTGATTGGACTCATGGTTTATTAGACACCTTCCGTTATAAAGCCAGGATGAATATATCACAATTTTTGGGAAATTAGCGACCTTTGAGATAGAATGTGCTACACTTATATATTTTGATTAGATGACTTAGAAAACAGGTGATAAAAATGCTGCTTGGCTAAAGTTTTCGAGATATTTCACAATAACGATTTATACACAGGCGAGTATATTTGCCCACAAGGGAGGGAAGTGTCTGATGATCATGATAACTTCATCATACATTCTCAACAGAGTACAGTAGAACAATGAAAATGGTACCACATGAAAATGTATAAATTTATCTTCACTTTGAGACTAAAGATTATTACCTAACTGTAATTATTGTTCTTTTATTGAAAGGTACATTTGTCTTGGTCAGATCTACGCATCATACGGTAACATCTGGTTGCTTGTGAAAGTGTCATTGCCTAACATTTCCAAGGAACAGTTGCGTGATATTTTACCTCTGAAGCCAAGATGCATCGAAACTGTGTAAACACCGCAGATAACTTCTGCTACATTTGTGGCGACGGCAGTACTAAAAAAGGCATACCATGTTTTGGATGCAAAATAGGGTAGCAGGACAAGAGTTGAGTTATGTTATTGGAATCAATAAAAAGAAAAATTTATAATTGGTGTGGCACCATTCTCATTGCTATATCACATTTTGCAGAAAAGTTATGGAGCATAATCGCACAACCCCTTTGTAATTTTGAATGATTTTGACCTGAACTATATCTTGGAAACTAGAGCCAATTAATACCCAGGACTTAATTTTCCTTTATTACCAGTTCTGTTAAAATATAACTACTTTAATTTCCAAGATTTTCTCCTTGTAGTCCAGTGTTATTTATAAGTAAAGATTTATTGAAAATTTATATTAGGCCAGGCAATTGCATTTTTTGCATCAGCATAGTATCATTTATGCCTGAATATTTTTCAATGTTCTCTATATTAATCTAAACTGAAGTGCACCCTTAGGAATCTGAAAGCTGTGAGAAATATAAAATAACAAATAGGATAGGCTATAGTTTAAAAATATATAAAAAGCTTTCTTGGATTGACTATTGCATCCAGGATCTTTTTGTTTTCAAAAGTTGAGGATTAATTTTTCTAGTGCAAAATGGTTCAAAAGTATCTTTTGAAATTGGAACTATTTCATGATTAATGCAACAGAAAATAAATTTCACCTTGATTTCTATTTTGAAGCTGAAAAGTTAAAGTAATTTTTCAAGATTATCTAAAAGTCCATTTTAATCATAGATGTCTTCAGTGAAATCAAGGGAATAAATGTATACCATGATGTCTACAAGATCTCATAACACATCTTATTTGTATGATATCATGACATGTATTCCATTTTGTGGCTTATTATAGTTGCCTTCGGCTTAAATTGTTTGTTGTAATAAAGTCTTCTTTTGCTGTAAATGTAATTAGAAATTCAGTCTGGTAACTTCATTATCAACTTTGATTTCATCCCCAGAGGAATAACGTTACTCTCTAAGTGCTTATGGGAATAAATATAATTAGAGCTTTGGGATTACTTTTAATATCCTATCTAGAGAATAACTAAATTTATAATACTACTTCATTTTGTAGAAAGCAATAGGCATCCTGCATTTTCTTTAAAATCAGTCTGGGTCCTCATTTTAGTGACCTCAGAAAGATGGAAGGCTGAATCAACCTTTAGCCCATCAGGATTAAACTCAGCTGTGGTCAGAGTTAGCCTACAGTACTACATTCTAACCACTGTGCCACCAGGCTTCCTAGTAGAGCTTCCTCTGGAAGAAGAGTAGATTTTTCAATTCGCCAATCACTCTTCATATCATTACATGTTCCAGATGGTCCAGTTTTTTTCCAGGAAGGAGTAAGATGCAAAAAATGGGGAGCGGAAGTTATCGACTGGAGGTTCGGCAGTTCAAATCCCTAGTGCCACATAATGGAGTGAGCTCCCATTACTTGCTCCAGCTTCTGCCGCCTTAGTAGTTCAAAAGCATGTAAAATGCAAGTTGAAAAATAGGGATCACTTCGGTGGGACGGTAACAGCGCTCTGTGCATCTTTGGCATCTAGTCATGCCAGCCACGTGATCACGGGGACGTCTTCAGACAGCGCTGGCTCTTCGGCTTTAAAACGGAGATGAGCACCATCCCTAGAGTTGGCTACTAGAGAAGGTGCAAAAAATACTTTCCTTTTCATAGTTGATAACATGTTTTTACATACCATATAAGTTAAAGACAGCCTTAGCTGTCTTTAATAGTTTCTTCCAAAGTATAGTATTGAATATATCCAGAATACATAAATAATATCAGTGATGTGTAGAACACACATTGGAATCCAGCTGTGTTCAATGCATATGCCCAACCCCTTATTTATAGGGTCAGTGGAACATAACTTATTCACTTTTTGAGAACATCGCATTTAGAATGCTAGATGAATAAATTGTCTGCAAAATAGACTGGTCATTGCTAGTTATTTACTTCTAGGAGGATAGGAAAGGAGGTTCACCTTTGTACCTTGCCATTCTGCTAATATGTGCTGGCAGAATTGCAACATAGCAGAGCTAGGTGGTTCTTTTCAATTACTTAGATATATATTGTCTCCAAATTAGGCTTATGTATGATTATTTGTATCATTCATTGCTTTACACCACTACAAGGTCCAATTGGTTTTGTATTAATGTAATGAATTGTTATTTATTCAGAAAACGGTGCCTAAACAAACTGAAGTAATGTGAGTTCTGTCCGCAAAATATTTTTAGTATGCCACATTTTACTTCCAAACCCTAATGCTAGCAATTCTTGATTTGGGAATTTTAAATTTTAATTTCATGCCTTTGCTAAATATACCCAAGACTGTAAGCAAGCTTTTATTAAAAGAATATTTCAGAAGTTGTGTAAAAAAGGGCATGTAACCAAGTGCAGGTTTCTCATGACAAAGTTTTAAAAAGTACAGTATACAATAGTATACATGGGAGGTTATTAAAACTTTCTAACGAGGGAAAAATTATTCTGATGATTTTTGAAATGTAATTATTCTGCTATGATGTTTTATATTCTAGATCAAAGTACTTTAGAACATGCTCAACAGGAGAACATTTCACTATAGAGGTAGGTAAAAAATTTCAATACCACTATAGTCATATTATGAAACTAGCATGATATTTTTCTTATTTCAAATTTGCTGGCTGAAACATTATGCAATAAATAAATAAATTTGAGCAGTTAGAATTACTTGTTGCTAGTTTCAATCATATCAGTTCTGAACAATCTATTCTTAAGAATGACTTGGTCTAATTAATACCAGTATAAATGCAAAGAAGACATAAGATACTGTAATCTTGAAGTAAAATAAATTTAATAACATACACAGTTACGAACTGTGTATGTTCCATTATGTGACTGGGCACAAGGGATGGAAGATGGTGACAAGTTAACCAACTTCTTTGAACATTCTGGTCGCTTAATTTATTAATTATTAATTAATTATTTATTAATTTTATTTATATCCCACCCTTCTCCCGAAGGACTCAGGGTGGCTTACAGGCAGTTAAAAACACAAAGCACATAAAACTAAAAACGAATTAAAAGAAATTAAATACAGCCTGAAGTTAAAAATTAAAAAGGGGAAGCAATGAAATTATTTCCAGCCAGATTAAAATTTAAATGCAGGAGTACAGGCGCGGCTATCCCAAGTCTGCTTGATGAAACAAGTGAGTCTTCAAGGCAAGCGGGTCATCTGACTACTGTACCATTTTTTAATACAGCTGTTCTAAAAATAGGCTGATTTTTACGCACTGACTTTTATTAATTTTTTTAGCCAAGAAAATGAGCTAGTGAAATCCGTTTTGGAAGATCATGGCTTTTCCATATAAAAGAAATTCATGACAGATTTCTAAATAAACTACTTAGATTTTTAGGCACTCTAGAAATTCATTATTTACATCCCTTTGTAGTAAAATACAATTATTTTTGAAATGTGGATCCAAATGTAGTCAGAATAGCTCCATTTATGTATAAGAAAAAGATAACAAGCTCTGGGAAATCCTATGGAATGCAGAAATAGAGAAATCTGTAAAAAAAAGAAACCTAGATAATTTCCTCACCATAAAAAGAAGGAAAGGCTGGAAGCTCAGTATGACCAATATCCCCTAAATGCTTTTAAACTGTTGTTATTAAAATTAGTTTGGGAGGACAATGGATGGCTAGAATGGTCTGTGTATGACTGGCATTCTGAATAAAAGCATACAACCCGGCAATTTGTGTCACTTATCTTAATATTACTAATCTTAATAGCAGCAATACTGGACTGCTGCATGGAAAACTGTAAATCGTGAACAGTCTGTGCTATGTTCTTAAGCTTATGTCACCACTCCATAGCTAAGATCCTGAACTTAAAGATGGCAGTGTTTTTTTCTTATTTCATCCTGTCCTAGAAAGGCAGGCAAAGCTAACAAACATGTCCAGGAGAAGAATAGGGATTTGAATTTTTTAAACACAACTTTCAGCAAGACCAGCAAGTTCAGACAAGGAAAAGATCAACACTTTCCATGTCTCCATATAGACATACTTTACAAACCAAATTGATGTTCCATATATTGCTGTGCATACAGAATTGCGTCACATATCGATAGAATATTTGCATTATATTGCTACTGTATACAAGTGCACTGCATACAGAATATGCTCTCACCATCCAACACTTTTAGGGTTTGAAAAATAAAATGCTTCTTTAAACATCTATAGACACACCCACCCACAGAATAGATGTTGTACATGTTGCATTACGCTTGGCACACTATTAAATATAAACAGTATCTCTGTTTTTGATCTTGGTATGTTGGCAGACATGAGTGCAAGAAATACAAGAAACTGACAATTTTGAGTAAAAAAACCTTATATTCCTTTGCCTGGTCTTTGGTGATATCATGTTAGTGAACCTAGAGCTGTGAAGAATTTGTGTCAAAGTCATCAATTCATTTTGTGTTTCTTAGATAGCAAAGCTGTAAAAAGTGACAGAAAGTTGTAAAAAACAATGATAAGAAACAAAGCACAAAAATTGCAAAACTAGGGAGTCTAAATTATCAACATTAATCTGTCATAAAAATATATATACAATGATAAAAATGTTTGACACAAGCACATTTTAGGATTTGAGAAAGGAAATAGTGTTATCTCAGGTTATTTGTCCATTACTATCTATCAAACATGAAAAACAAATTCTAAAGAAAATAATTAGAGATAGAAATATGAAAGGGAATATATGCAAAATCATTTAGTTTCCCCAAACGGACCTCTTGATTAGATAGCTCAGAAAGGCCTTGCAAGCAATTATTTGTATCAGATTTATATAAAAACATTTTAGGTTTTGGCTATGCTAGCTCTGAGAACTTCCTATTCTTTTGGGACTGTTTTCACTAGCTTAACCTGTAATTATTTGTTTTAGTTAAAATAAGAAAATAGATACTCTTTGCTTCAGAGAATAATATTGTGACTAAGACCCAGGAGACATATGCTCAGGTAAGTTTCATCCAATACTTAAAAAATACTAGTGCATATATATTGCTAGTCCATGTATGATATGCTGCACACCAAATAAATAAATAAATAACTAGTCCATCCAGGAGCTGATTGGCAAATGATCTAGATCAGAAGTGTCCAACTTTGGCACCTATAGGACCTGTGGACTTTAACTCCCAGAATTCCCCAACTAGCATGGCTGACTGGGCAATTCTGGGAGTTGAAGTCCACAAAGTTGTCAAAGTTGGACATCACTGGTTTAGATAAGTCATATCAAGAGATTCCTCAACATAGTAGAATACTTTCAAGTCTTTAAGTCTTTCTTTCCCTCACCTAAATGGAGGTGCAATTTAGAAGAAATATACCTTACACATATGTTGGAAGTGTAAAAGAAGGGACTTTCTATCACCTATGCTGGACATGTGACCATGTAAAGAATTATTGGAATATGATTCATAAACTAACACAGGTGATCCTGAATGTCAACTCTGAGAAAAAAGCAGAGATATTTCTCTTTTGGACTAATGGAACAAAGATTTGAGAAATAAAATGTGGAAATTTAATGTTATATATGATGACAGCAGCAAGATTACCTTATGGACAAAAATGGAAAGTCACCATGATTCCCACAATGGAAGGATGGTTACAAAAGCTGCTGGACTTAGCAGAGATGGAGAAATTGACTGTTCTGATTAAAGAGAATAATATAAAATCTTTTGTAGATATCTAGAAACCGCTCCTTGTGCTCAAGGCTGAAAAGAATGAAACGTTTATTTTGGGTTTTACCGATTGGGTAGATATGTTGCTATGGAAGTGATCGTTCAAATTATTTGTTAATGTCAAAAGTTGTGACTCGTTTGTTATACTTCACTGCACCAAAGGAAGTCGGAAGTCGATGCCTTTTTCTTTTCTTTTTTCCTTTTCCCCCCTCTTCACTTTCTCTTTCCCCTTTCCTTCCCTATCTCTCCATTGTTTGTTTTTATATTTCATTTGTATGTTATATTATAATCCAATAAAATTTGCAAAAAAATTAAAAATAGAAGAATTATTGAACAATCACACCCATCTTACAAGTGATCTGATTATTCAGGTGGTGATTATGAAGCTTGTATTATGAACCTTGAACTAGCATTTCAGAAATTTACTTTCTCTACTTTATAACTAGTATCAGACTTCCCTTATGCTTGCAAAGCTATAATAATAATAATAATCCAAGTTTACTTTTTAAACAAGGTGAACTTGTGCCCTTGGTGAGTTATCTTATATGAGTAGCTTTTCAGTTTGCCCTAAGCTTGACTATTGTGTTATTCACTAGAGAATTACAAGAAATATGGAAACTAACGTTAAACTGGGAAAATTATTTATTTTTTCTTGCTAGCTGGAAAACCTGTTGTGAAAAAAAATCAAGTATTATATGCAATTCCACGGGTAGGAAAAAAAAGTGAACATATTTTTCATGTAATCAGCAAGATTTGTGGCCTATTTCTTCTTCAGATATTAATTTTCTCTCTCACCAAGTCCTCACTTGTGCAATAATCTCATTTGTTACTCAGTTATAGTAAGGTGTTATCAAAGTTTTTTATTAGTCAATACATTGCAAGTATTCTTCAACTGTTGGGTACAAACACATCCCTGATGATAGGAACCCTTTCACCACCTGCGTATTTTAAGAAGAACCAGGACAAAAAGAAATAAATCCAGAATGCTTGTATGAAATGTTTGTTAAGCACACTGCAGCACAAAGATGGATAGTACTGGAGTAGAAAAATATACACACAAATTATATTGCCATTGCATCCAAGAGTCAAAACACTATCTGCAATGTAAATTAAAATGCAGTGGAATTTTCCCCATGTAGGCACATATTTCTATTTTTAGAAATAAAAAGGATTCCGAACTTCCAAATTCCAAGACCCATGGAAATATGAGATCAGATGAGTTGAGAGCACCACTGTGCCAAAAGAACCAGAAGATTTAAAGTACCAGTTCTCCACTAAAGACTCAAGAATAATTTGGGATGATATGATCCTAAAGCTCAAGGGATTTACATGCCTCAATTCAAAGAAATACTAAGCACTCAGCAGCAAAGATAAGACCCTATAAATATTTCAAGTGGTTCCTCTTATGACAACTAAGGAGAATGGGTCCCATCTTGTCTTCACCTTTTACTTAAATGATAATGACTGCATTTCTCAGTTCGAATTGAAGACAGACTGAGCTGTTTCTGAGGCACATTCTTTGTTCTCATCAACCTGCCTCCAGCAATAATAGTAAACATTTTGTTCACATGAGCAGCAATAGAGGATGATGGTAATATGTTATCTCAATCAGCTCCCTGGAGAAATTCAGTGACACAGGATTAATAAATTGTAAAGGTCTGTGTCTAGATAGCATGCTTGGGCTGCCTGTAGAGATGGAGCACAATCTATCTGAAACAGGTCCAAGAAACATTTTAATGGCTTCTATTAAAGTCTCTTTACGCTGCTGATAAAAGAGTCCAAGCAAATTATTTTTCCCCCTGCTTTCCTGAACTTGGATATGGTCCAAGACTCCTCTGTAGGACACCAGCTCTTTAGTAGCTGTTACATCTTGAGCAGTTAAAACAGCAATGCATTTCTTATATGCTTCAATCTTAGCCTGGTGTTCTTTGAAGTGTCTTTTTATCTCACCATATTTCCTCACAATGTTTTCAGCATAACCCCAGGATCAGGGGAAAAAAAAAGATCTATTAATGGATTTTAAATGACAAGAATCTCCAAATTGCTCTTCCTTCCCAAAGAATGACATCAAGTAGGATTTCTAGGGTAAACATAATTCTCTCTTTAGCTCTCATTTCTACCTGGTGAGCAGGAAGACAGGCTTCATTGGAAGCCTCATTGTCCAGGTACACTATAGTCTTATGGGAACCCCCACTATAGCAGGGAGTGGATGGCCAGGCTGAATGAGGAGGAGGAGGAGGAGGAGGCTGCTCCTTCTTAAGCTTACCAGGTATTTTAATTTTCCTCAACCAAAAGTGGCAGAAGGAGAAGCAGTTTAATTGCATTTTCCGCTTACCAATAGTCTTCATATGCAGTCCACAAGGTTTATATTTGTAGCTAATGGGGTCAGAAAATAAATGGTTTCTAAGCACATTGCCATCCTGCAGGAATATGAAGGAAGACAGCTTATGGGGTTTCTAGATCTGCTGTCAACGGCGGAACAGAAGCACAGAGAATTCTACCCTGCTTGTTTCACAGTCGGACAACAAGAGATAAAGGTTTTATTTCTATATCCAGAAATAAATAAAAGAGTAAAGGATAGCAACAAAGAATATTTGTCTTATTCTTGCAAACTGGTGGGAGGAAACGTAATAAATCTGAAAAGGCTGCTAATGCAGGAGTAGGTATTTTACACCAGTCAACTCAAAAATGATCTATTGTTTTGGTGGGTCACAGGTTTACCAGCTACATAGAATTTTTTTTATTAAACTAGTGTCTCTTCTCCCCCCTGCCCCATTTGCAGCCTTAAGGAAAGAGGGTCAGTCTGAGTTACTGACAAGTCCCTACAGAGTACCTACCCTAATATGGACAGATTTCTTTTCTTTTCTTTTCTTTATTTTATTCTTTGCTGCATTTTAATATCTGCATTTAGTTTTATAATACAGATGACAGTTTTGAAAATAATATTTTAATAGCATGTATTTTGAATGAGTTTTTTCCTCCCATTTTGGTTTGTTATTCGATGATTTTCAGAGGTTAATTTTTACCAAGATGTTCTTCAAGTTATTGTTTCTGAAGGTTCAATCTTTGAAACTATGGGTATTTGTAATTTAGACCTGGGATCCAGTCAGGCTGCTGCTCCAGTTAAAAGATGTTTGAGATAAGAAAATGGATAGAACAGATTACCAAAACAGAAATTCAAAATCTGCCATAAGAGTGATAATTTTAATGACAGCATCATCTGATTTTATAATTGAATGAAGGTTTTTTTTTAAATTCTCAAGGTTAATTTTAGTCATTAGAGGGTGTAGACTAGTGTTGTCAAACTCAAGCCCCCCGGGCCAGATCCAAAGAGGATCTGGCCTGTGGGGCTGCCCTGGAGGTGGACAAGGTGCTCCCCCGAGATGGCAGGAGATGCTGGGGCGGGGCACAGGAGGTGGTGGTGGTACATGAGGCATGGGTGGCCATGGTGTGTGTGGCGGGTGGTGGTGGTGGTTGCTGGGGGCAGCAGTGCCAGGGTGGTCACGGCAACCACGGGGAGGCAGGTCAACTGCAGGGGGAGGGGAGAGCCTGTGGCATCTATGGCAGCGGCTCAATGAAGTTGAGTCTGACACTCCTGGTGTAGATAAATATTTATAGTTCAATTAAACTTCAAGCAAAAAACTATACAATTGTTTTGCTAATCTTTTGAGGTTACAAGTAGATTAGACAATACTTCATAAAGCTAATACTGGATAGCCAGTTCGGTGTAGTGGTTAAGGCACCAGGCTACAAATGGGGAGATTGCAAGTTCTAGCCCTTTCTTAGGCACAAAGTCAACTGGATGATCTTGGAGAAGTCATTTCCTCTAAGCTCAAGGAAGGAGGCTAAGCCAAGCCACCTCTGAAATCTAAAGAAAGCTTGCATGGATTTTTCTAGGCAGTCTCCATGTCTCATGGAAGGAAAAAAAAAGCATGGATCACAGCAAAGATATTGGAATCAAAAATAAAACAAATCTTAAAAGAATACTTTGCTTCACTGATTTGGGAAGCATATCATGCCTTTAGATCGACCAAACCATCATATCTAAATCAACTGTGTGCGCTTGATATAGAATCTTTTTTAAAAAACAAAATAAATGTATTGGCAACAGGAAGAAAAACCTGCCTTCTCAACTGGAACATTTGTGACAACGTAAAATAACACTGTAGTTCCAATAAGGGATTTCCTGGGAACAATGCACACATTGTAATGAAATTAATTTTTATTTTAAAAATTTTACGAAAATGTCACTTCTACAGATATAGGTATAATAGGCAAACAGATGATTATTTAAAGTTCATACACCTCCCAGTAATTTCACATGTAAATTCAGGAGAGCTGGCTACATCTGTAACTTTACGAGGAACTCTATGTTACTACTGATACAATAAAATCCAAAAAGAGTACAAGACCAGACGGAATAACAAGATAATGACATGAAACATTTAGGAGTACATAGCTCCTACATTCCTAGAGATATTTCAGGCGTCTTATGAAAATAAATTCTTACAAGTCCCGTACTATGATGCTTATACTATTGAACGTTTGAAGAACAGTGAGGATTCTAGTCAAAATAAGTGTTATCCAGTTTCTTCGTTTAATGTTCATTGTTCATGCAAATATTTTAATAGCTAGATTAGTAAGAAAATCTCAAAAAGTATTACCCACAATAATTCATCCCGCACAACTGGGTTTCATGAAAGTATGCCAAAATCCAGATGATAAAAGAGTCCTACCGTGTTTCCTCAAAAGTAAGACATCCTCCAAAAATAAGACCTACTTACAGTTTTGCCTCTGGCTGAAATATAAGGCATCTCCTGAAAATAAGACCTCCCCGATAATAAGGCCTTGGATTTCCGGTTCCAGGCAGCCTCGGTGGAAAAATAAGACCTCTCCTGAAAATAAGATCTAGCACATCTTTGGGTGCAAAAATTAATATAAGACAGTGTCTTATTTTCGGGGAAATACGGTAGTTGATATAATAGCTATATACCAAGAAATACATGGATTGGATGCAGAAAAAGCTTCTGGTACTTCTTGAATCAACTTTTTGGTCCATCTGCATAGGCTAAGGGAGATTACTTCTCATCAAGGCTATTGTCTCAGCCTGGATTAAATCCTATATCTCACCACTTGTCTGCTCTAACCAATGTTCCTACTTCTCTGTCTCCCCCTTGCTACTGTGGTGGTGATGGTGACAAGTCAGGGGGAAAAACAGACCTGAGAAATGGCTGTGACAAGACTTCAAGGCTCTCTTCTTCTCAACCTATGATGCCTGAGATCAGCAGCATTCACTCTTTTCCTCAGTGCATGTATTAAGAAGAGACTGTTGTGTCTCGGCCTTTGTCCAGGGCTTCCTTGCAGGATGAGGGCTCAGATAAAGAGGAATTGATGGATAAGAGGCCCTATGCTCTGGCTGTTCCACCCTCGGCTCATCCATCCTCCCCTCAGCTGCCTTGCCAGTTTCAGGAGGAAAGGAGGTGAATGAGCAGGAGGCAGATGCTGATGTAAGGCCAGAGGCTATCACAGCTGGAGATGATTTAGTGGATGTTAGGATGCGCAGGAGATTGCGCTGAAAGCTTCAGAAAGAGGCTGCAGGTCAATCTGTTGGTCTTGGCCGGGACGTGGCAGACGGCCTCCACTCTCTATGGAGGCTTGAAAGAGTTGCTAACCAAGCAATTGATTAGTTCCAGAAAATGCATGCTGGTGGTTTCTGCTCAGATCCAGGACTCTTGACTTCTTTGGAACTCTGGTTTGGCTTTTCAGTGCCTTTTGACTTGAATGAACCCTGACCTGGCTTTTGGTGACTTGGACTTTGGATTTGGTAATTCTTGGACTTTTTGACTCTTGTGGAACTCTG
>JANHFO010004616.1:407103-419472 GCA_032468095.1 Pareas carinatus | reverse complement strand
GTTGGTTGTAGACCCCTCACATTCTGGACATTGTTTCAACTCCTTCTCTCGAGATAGTATTATAGGATATTGTATTCTAAGACAACTAGAAACAGGGACAATTTTCTCCCCTTTTGACATCACTCTGCTAAACACGCAATTGTTACAGTTGACCATATATTTCTAGATCGGTGTGGATTAAAAGAATTACACTTCATCCCTTTGCAAGAAACACTATGCCTTATAATGAATTTAGAAGCTGTTGGCTTGGTGCTTATTAATGCTTGCAATTTTACAAGCATATTGATGCCAATTTCTAGCAACAAAAACTGGTTTGTGTTCACTTTCTTTTTCAGTTTCTGTTTCACTTTCCTGCTGAACATGCACTCCAAAGGTTTATTTCTAGTTCCAGCTTAATAAACCATCAATCCACCTCGTCCCCTCCCACTTATGTTCAATTGAGAAGTTTGAGACCAGGATGTACCTTAATTCAGCTTCTAAATAAGGTCCATTAAAATTTAATTACACAACTGACATAATGATATTGTCCTGACCCATATTGAATTAGTATATGTTGTGTTCAGACTACAATTGCCCAGATTTTCAATTAAGGTAGACAAAAGTCATGCCAGAGGGATTGTCCCATCTGGAGAACATTACGCTGAAGAACATGCAAGCACATATTTTCCTTCCTTCCTTTCCATTCTATTCAACCTTGTTTCTACCAACATTTAGATGTCAGGATTTCTTCAGCTGTGTCTAGTTGGTCAACAAAGCAAGAGCAGAGGGAAGGGAGGGAGATGTGTGCCCCAAATCAGCTATGACTAAAATTTCTCCTGTTTTCTCTTCTTCACTTGGTTTAACAGAACCTGTAACTACCAGCTTTGAAATCCTGTGAGCTACTAGTAGCAAGTTAAACTGTACCCAAGATTAAAACAATAGAGAGTGTTTTTTGCTGCATATTCAAGTCAAGAAAAATATTTCAAACTCCTATCACATCCTGGTAGCCTTAGTTAGAGTGTGTTACACTGTTCTACAAATTTCGGGAAATTTTCAACCTTCGAGATAAAATGTGCTATTTTTTTTACATATTTGGATTAGATGAATTAGAAAACAGGTGATAAAAGTGCCGGTTGGTTAGGGTTTTCAAGATATTTCACAATAAAATTGATACACAGGTGAGTATATTTGCCTACAAGGGAGGGGGTATCTGATGATCAAGATAGCTTCATCATAACTTCTCAATAAAGTATGATAGAACAATGGAAATGGTACCATGTGGAAGTGTACAAATTTATCTTTATTTTGAGACTAAATATGATTACCTAACTATAATTCATTGTTCTTTTATTGCAAGGTACATTTGTCTTGGTCAGATCTACGTATCATACAGTTACATCTGGTGGTTTGTGAATGTGTCATTGCCTAGCACTTCCAGGGAACAGTTGCGTGATATTTTCCTTCAGAAGTCAAGATGCCTCGAAACTGTGTAAACAGTGGAGATAACTTCTGCTATATTTGTGGTGAGATTACATTGGCATCTCAAAAGTGCAGTATGGTGGCAGTGGTAAAAAAAGGTATGCCACCTATATTTTGAATGCAAAATAGGGGATCAGGATAAGAGTTGGGTTATGTTATTAGTATCAATAAAAAAAGAAAAAATTGTAATGATTGGTGTGGCACATTCTCATTGCTCTATCACATTTTGCAGAAAAGTTATGAAGTATTATCGTGCATCCCCCATGTAACTTTGAATTATTTTGATGCAATTTTTGACCTGAGCTGCACCTTGGAAACTGGAGCTAATTAATTCTCAGGATTTAATTTTCCTTTATTAGTGACCCAATTCTGGTAAAAATAGCTACTTTCATTTACAAGGCTTTCTCCTTGTAGATCAGTGTTATCTGTCTTGATCCAGTGGTTTCTATCGAAAGAACCAAAATCATCATGTCAATCAGAGTTTATAAGAAATACGGCACATGATTATGAAGGTTGCATACAAACAAAGGATATTTTTCTCTCTAACAGAAGCTCAAGTTTATTCCTTTGATGAATGTGTTGAGCAAGGAGAAAGCAGGGGGGGGGGAAAATAGCATTTGAGGTGACTCCAATGTGAGCCAAGTCATGTAATGAACCTATAAAATGCTTAGTGCGAAGCAGTCAAGCTTGCAGATGTGTTTACAGAAAAGAACATTCAGGTTTCATATTTATTATGAGCTTCCACTGATTTAAGACTCTCATATATTGAAACCTAATAAAAAAGTCCCTTATTTACATAGGGTTCCAGAGAATGCCATCTAAAACAAAAGCAGGAGTAGACTTCAGACTGTGTGGTAAGGAAAATTACCAAGAAATTGCAATGGACATCAACACAGCATTCTAAAGCAGTTGGAGAGAGCTGGAAGTAGAAATCAATACTCTGAAAAGATAATCATAATAGTCATAACAAACTTGGATTGTGTACTGTCACTCAGCCAGCAAACTCAAGCTGCTGACACCCATCAAAGGAACATATTTCCATAATGAGCGCAGGCAAAGATATCACAGTCAATGTACGGATTTCACCTTTTATAAGTTTCTGAATATAGGGAGAGACCAAATCCCTGGGGTCTTTTTTTTCTGAATTGCACCAGTCTCATGGAACAAAGCTGGATGGTGGTAGGTTAGAAATGATTGTTCCTTTATTCCCTTTGCTGCATATCAAACGTTCTTGCCCATCTGTTCTCTCATATTGTTCATATCCTCCTGCAATACATCACCTGGCACTTCCAAGATACACACTATCGATTGATTCATATCCCCAAACCCTTGCATTGTGTTAGATTTCTTCAAAAGGCAGAGAAATTGTGTGTGGTCTTAGTGAAGGGCTTCTGGTGAGCGAATAATACTCGGTGAGGCTAAAGAAGTAGGACTCTGTTCAACAACAAGACGATATCTTACAGGGCTTTATGAAATTGGATAGTAATAGCACTGAGGCTTAGATACCAACCTTAAAGCATTATCTGAGCAGAATCAGAATCAGAATTTATTGGGCAAGTGTGTCTGGACATACAAAGAATTTGTCTCCAGTGCACATGCTCTACATACATACAATAAACAAACTGTGATTACAATCATAAGATACATTCATAATCGTAAAGTACATTCATTTTTTCATGTATATATATATGCTGCAATCAACAAACTGCAATCTTAATCATGAATACAATCGCAATGATAAAGTACATTTATCTTGTCAAGTACATATAAACATAAGATACATTCATAATCATAAAGCGCATTCATCTTGCCATGTACATACAAGCATAAGATACATTCATAATCGTAAAGTACATTCATCTTGTCATATACATGTAAGCTGCAATCGACAAACTGTGATCTTAATCATGAATACAATCGCAATGATAAAGTACATTCATCTTGTCATAATCGTAAAGTACATTCATCTTGTCATATACATGTAAGCTGTAATCGACAAACCGTGATCTTAATCATGAATGCAACCACAATCATAAAGTACATACATCATGTCATCATGTTATGAAGTACAATCTTCATGTCACAGAACACATTTCATCATGTCACAAAACACCTTCCTCATGACATATGATACATTTTTGTGATACCGTACATTTTTGTGATAGGTTTAGAACAGTTGTAGGATACTAATACTCCATCTACAAGTCAAAACAGGGATACTAAATGAATAGTCATTTTATATTGTAAGATGTAAGCAACAAGTTAATGGTCATACAATTACAAACATAGCATACATAGCAGTTTACAAATGTCAGCATTTTGCCCCCAAGCAATCTGGGTTCTCGTTTTACCAACCTTAGAAAGAGGGAAGTCTGAGTCAACCTTGAGCCTGTTGGGATCAAACTCCAGATTCTGGGCAGAGTTTGCCTGCACTACTGCATTCTAACCATTGCCACACAAAGGATCAAGTCTTTGGCTTGTAGCCTGCCTGTCAACATCATTTTTTAAAATTTATTGGATGACCAACTTCAGTCCACCCTAGGCAGTGAAAGTGGAAGGTTGATTAGAAGGCTACATAGCTATCACAGGCTAGGTTCCTATCATTTCCTGACAAATTTCTAAATTACCAAAGCAAGTCATGAAAAGTGGACCACCGAAGAAGCATATCCAGATGGAAGCTGCTGGAAAGATGTCACAAAATACAGTGTTTTTTATCTGTTTGCATACTTCCTAGACTCTAGGAAGACCCCGAGACCTAGAGGTAATTCGCTGGCTACTGCTGGAGAGGAACATTGAGTTGATGGGATGTCTGTGTAGGATTTACCCTCAAATTCCTCCATGAAAAACAATGTATCTACTCTCTTTGTATGTATTTCTCAAGATGGGTATCTTCTTAGCTCTTACAAGGGCTGAAAGCAAGAGGCACATCAAATTAGTAAAATGAGGTCACAGATATTGCTAATTACCATACAATATTCTACTACCTCCACTGTGTCACCATTGAACAAAAATGCTGCCAGCCCAAAAGAAAGTGACTTTATCCTTATCATGTAGATGAAACAGTTCTCTTTCTGAGTTTGAAATTTCTGTGATCTTTGGGCTTAATCAGCTCCCTAAAAGGCATTCAAATTGCATCACTTTTGTCTTAGAAGTTAAATTGGGGGATATTGCATTCTCTAAGATGATAAACTCCGGCTGAAGATAAATTATCATGAGAAATACTTTTAATTGATTTACCATAATAAAAGTGACTTTGAAGTGGAAATGACACATTCAAATGAATCTACACTATGTTAATAATAAAGTGGCTTCTTTGTTAATGGAATTACTGACAATAACAATGCTTACAGGAGAGCTGTCTATTGTTACTCTGGAAGCATTGATGGCAACCAAAGACAAGATGTATTTAAATGCAAGTGCATCTTCTTAGCAACATGGACTGAAAACACAACTCCAACAGAAGAGAATATCTGCAGCTCAGAATTGAACCATGGCACCCTTGGTTCTCTCTTAGCTTGGTTAGTTGCTTGCAGACATTTCATTATCCAACAAACATCCATGCTCAAACATAGTAATTAACTAACTAACAAGTACTTCTTTTAAGCAGAAACATGTTACAATACCTTGAATCCACCGTGATTCCTGATACTTCAATTCAAAGTGGCTGAAAATTGAGGCTGTAAAGTTCTCATCCCAATGCTGTGTTGAAAATGTTGAGTTAATTTCATATACACAATGGATGGATACCTTTTTGAGTTGACAATGCTGCTTTCCTGCATTAGCTATTCCATTTTGATGTGCCTTTGTTTTAGATTCAAAGAGTACTGGATTAATTATTGGTATTGGTCCCAAAGACAACTCTTTGGCTGAGGAATTAAGGGACCTAAATGAAAACTGGAATGCAGAACAGTCTTGACTACATTAGTCAATGCAACCAACAAGGGCTTCAAGGAAATAAGTGAATGTCTGATTGATAGACACTCAACCACAAAAGATATGGTATGGTGATGTCAGTTTGGAGCTGTGCTAAAATATAGTATCTGCAAAAGAATGATGAGTAGTAAACTACTTCTATTAAAGTAGGCCTTCAAATTTAATTTATATTGGGTATACCAAACCTAGCAACATCACCAACATCATGTCTGTTTGGTCTGTTTTTTCCCAATGTAGCTAAGAAAATATGACAATGTTATAGAGATTTCTTTGATCACATGCTTTAGCTTGCTGGATTTGCAAAGCTCAGGACCAAATATTCTTCAGTCTGAACCCATGCCCTCTGATGCTAAATAACTGGCAAAGACTTATCATCCCAAACTTCATAGTCCATAGGCAATTCATGGTTTAAACAAGATAGGACAGATTCCAAGCAAGGCAAACTAAACAGAAGAGAAAAGTTCACTAACAGTTCAGCTACAAGATACAGGAGTTTAAAAAAGAAATTTAGATCAGTCAAAGACTGAAATATTAAAAAAGGAGCAATAGGCACACGCTGGAGAAGTTACCATCACTGCTCTGCTGCATGGGTACAATTGTCTTAACAAGCATATTTTTCTTCTTCTTAAATCACTTTCTTGCAGGATTTCCCATTTGGATATTGACACTTGCCTGTTTACCTTATCAAAAGAAAGACTTCATCTTTCCTACATCGTCTAAAAGCAATTGCAATGTCCTGTCTCCAAGAAGACTGGGTAATCAGATTTCCAAGGTGTTGTCTATTCCAGACACAACAGAAACTTTGCACAAAGGGTCTATTCAGATTAGAAATGAGCTAGTCTCTTTCAAGATGAACTTATTTGAAGGACACATCCATGTAGCTTACAATGAGGCAGGTCACTGATATTGACTTAAATACATGGGCAGATCATAATCCAATAAGAATGAGATGGAAAGGACTGCAAAAAAGGCAAGATGGATGCCAGATAAATCTATACTAAAAAGACGTGAGAGATTTAACAAAAAAAGGAAATGGATTTTTTCTTTAAAGAAAATAAAAAAGAAGACACAACTCTACAAAATGTATGAGATACAGCAAAAGCATATTTTAGAGGGATAGCCATAACTTATATGGCAAAGAAAAATATAGGGGAAAAAAAACAAAACTATATGACATTAAAAGAAAAATTAAAAAAATTAGAATGTGTCATTACCTTTTCCAATGTTATGATTTAGAATGCTTTGATGGTTTGCGGTTGATTGGTTGTGATTGTGGTTGTGGTTGATGTTTTGTGGAGTAATTAACTTCCCAATTTTGTTTTTACAGGTCTCAGGTTGTACCAACTGAGATTCTGACTGGAAAGGTAGAACTATTCATCTCAACTTAACTTTGGATACTGAATGAGAAACGTAATTGTCACTTTTGTCTTATGTCTGATGTCTTCAGAGATATTACTTTGTCCAGACTAAATTACAGCTTGTAAGAGTTTCAACAATTGTTTAAACAAGAATTTAAGTCACTGTAAAAATAATACAATAAAGACAACTGTTTTAACAAACCCCCTCTTCTGAAAAGAATCACTTCTGATGAAAGGTCTTGGTAGACCTTTCAAGAGAAATTCAAGGGTTTCACTGACATACGTTGAAGGAAACAATAAACATAGCATGGCAAATGCTGAGGGAAACAAAAGAAAAAGAATAAGAATACCAAATATGACATTGTTAAACTGCCTTTTTTGTTGCTGTTGTCTTACTTCTTATCTTTGAATTAATTTCTAAGATTTAACGTAAGCTGCACACTTCTCTCGAGTTCATTGTTCATTGATATCAGTCTCTTCTTTGGTTGGTCAAAGATTTTCACCCCATGGGTTATGGATTTCAAAGAGGGGTCATTTTAAAGTCATTTAAAGTGTAGAATTACCTTTATTTTCCCCATTTTATTTGACTTTGAAGCACTGAGCCAGAGGAATGTCATTTTCTCCTCAATTCCATGTTCAATTTTCATTTCCTGACTTTTAAAAACATCAAAATATGAGTAAATATACTTAAACCAGCTAGAAATACTACTGTGCCTGCAATTATCCTTTTAAAACACTCATATTCTCTTGATGCTTTCAGCAGAAGCAGCTCATATCTGAATTTAGTACCTGTTTAAACAAAAATAGATGTTTATCTCTTTAAAAATTTTGCCAGGATGCTGTCACTTCCCCATTCGCTAATGTTGTGTTGTGACAGAAAGTGTCAGCATCTCACAAAAAATGAACAGAAATACATTCCTCTATTTAATGAAGCTGAAAAATATGTCGTCACCATTCAGCGAAAAACCTTTTCAAGGTGCAAGTTGAGGCATCATCGGGGTTCAAAGAAGCCAGATTTTCTGACAAAATTAGTTAATTAAGAAATCATCATCTCCTTCTCCCTGCTATTCCTTCTACGTGACATCCAAATTTTGTTCTATCAGAATCAGAATTTATTTGCCAAGTGTGTCTAGACACACAAGGAATTTGTCACCGGTATACATGTTCAATACCTACATACATGCAATAGACAAACTGCGATTACAATCATAAGATACATTAATAATCATAATGCACATTCATCTTGTCATGTACTTATAAGCTGCAATTGACAAACCACGATCTTAATCATGAATACAATCATGATCATAAGTACATTCATCATATCATCATGCTATAAAGTACAATCATCATGTCACAAAGCACAATTCATAATGTCACAAAACACCTTCCTCATTAACAGTGTCTTGTAACTTAGTTATTTAGCTGGTTGATGACATGGAGAAAGAAACTATCCTTGTGTCTAGTTGTTTTGGTTTGCAATGTCCTGTAGCGACGTCTGGAGGGAAGAAGTTGAAACAGATTATGTCCATGGTGTGAGGGATCCATAATTATTTTCTCTGCTCTCCTTTTGCCTTGTTCATTGTACAGATGGAGGGGAGTTTTGTAGCAATTATCTTTTCTGCAGTTCTAATTATTCCTTGAAATCTATGTTTATCTTGTTTGGTTGTATTGCCAAACCAGGCACAACTATTATATATTTTAAGATGTAAGCAACAATTATTGTCATATAAATAAGCGAATAGGTAACAGGTAGTAAGTAATAGGAAAGATGAAAAGGGCAATAATGATATATTTCTACTAGGCAATTTAACAGTGTGGTATAAGTTAGTTGTTTAGCAGATTCATGGCATGGGGGAAGAAACTGTTGTTGTCTCTAGTTTTTGTGGTTTGCAATGCCTGTATTAGCATCCAGAGGGAAAAAGTTAAACCAGATTATGTCCAGGCTGTGAGGAATCCATGATTATTTTCAACGCTCTCTTTTTGGCTCGCTCAGTATACAGATCTTCAATGGATCAGTCAGTGATCGTGGTTCATACTTTTCACCCTAGAGAGCTTGGTTTCCATGTGGTGGAAATCAGAGCACCTCGCCTCAAGGAGTAGAGCAAAGCAACTCTCACTCTTAATCTTTGCTTTGCTAGTCTCTTGAGACAATATTTTGGATTACTCTACCAACTTATATAGCAAGACAAAAGTTGAGAATCTTACTGTCCCTTAGTGTAAAATCTATTTGTACAGCCATGTACAGTTACATACATTTGCAGTATGTAACTGATTCAGAAAAGCAAATACTAAGAATAATACAGTCCATTCACATTTTACTAATCTGTAGTGACCTGACACCTGATGGACATAGCTTTTATTCATGGCTCTGGATTTGCAAGCAGGCCATATTCCTTTTTTTCCCCTGATACAAATCTAGTTTATTTATAGAGAACCCTTGCTTGTATATGAAATAAGGAGGAACGTTTCTCTCCTTGCAGAAATGTCAGTCAATTCTTTATTAACTTGAGCTGCATAAGATATAGGAGAAATTGAAACAGGGAGCATAAAGGTAGGGGCAGAAAATCTTTGAACACCACTCAGATTTATTTATGTTGCATGATCAAGTTCTGGGTTAAAGCAATCCCAAATCTGTACACCGCACCCACACCCACATACATATAATAACACCCAAACCCACAAAGCAATGTAAAACCAAGGTCAGTTCTATACCAAATTGCTATGAAACAAACACTTGGGGGTTAGGATATTTATTCACTGACCTTGAAATGTCAACTTGACACAGCTATGAATGTAGTACACCTCTCTTTGGAGTTATTCTTCAAAGCAAAGGTGCTACCAACCGAGGGTTTACCAGGGTTGCCAGCCAAAACCAATCTGCATAGAATATTTTGTTCCTAGTTCCCATAAATCAACTTTGTAAGGAGATGGAAAGATCAAGAATTTCATCTCTAGGAACAGGGGAAGGCATTATTTTTATCTTGAAATTCTACTGGCTCCAAGCGTCTTCCTTGAGCTTTAACTCTTTAGTGTAGTACCTGAAATCTTTTGCCTCTTACCATTCTGTCTTGCAGAATTTCAGGTGTTGCTTGGTAAAATAAAGACAGAACCAGGCATTTGCCTTGAGAAGTTATACGTGTTTATTCAACTGAACAAAGACAGCCCCCTTCTAAAAGGAAGGAAGCCTCAAATAGAGAATCAAGCATGCATTTATAATTTTCTAGCTTATTGCTGTTGTCACACCCAAGATGCCACCTGCAGAAGTCTGCAAACTGTTGATAAAATAAAGTACAGAAATAGCCAAGTATATGGTCTACCCATTCCTATGTGAGTTGAGTGGTTTCTTTGGAATTTTCCAGGACCTTAAGAGCCTCTGATAACGGCACCATCTTCATCTACCATCTTCAAGGCCATCAGAATAAGAATCAGAATTTATTTTGCCAAGTGTGTCTGAAAACACAAGGAATTTGTGTCTGGTGTACATGCTCAATACCTACATACAGACAATAAATAAACTGTGATTACAATCAGAGATGCATTCATAATCATAAAGTACGTTCTTCTTGTCATGTATATATAAGCATAAAATACATTCATAGTCATAAAATACATTCAGCTTATCATGAACATATAAGCTGCAATCGACAAACTGCGATCTTAATCATGAATTCAATCATAAGTACATTCATCATGTCATCATGTTATAAGGTGCAATCATCATGTTATAAAGTACAATCATCATGTCACAAAACACAAGTCATTATGTCATAAAACACCTTCCTCATTAACAGTGTTGTGTAAGTTAGGTATTTAGCAGGTTGATGACATGAGGGAAGAAACTATCCTTATGTCTAGTTGTTTTGGTTTGCAATGCCCTGTAGCGGCGTCTGGAGGGAAAGAGTTGAAACAGATTATATCCAGGGTATGAGGGGTCCATAATTATTTTCACCACTCTCCTTTTGGCTTGTTCGTAATACAGGTCTTCAATGGACGGGAGTTTTGTAGCAATTATTTTTTCTGCAGTTCTAATTATTCTTTAAAGTCTGTATTTATCTTGTTCGGTTTCAGTGCCAAACCAGACATCACGTGAAATATTAGATTCCTGACCAACAATTTTGCACTCAAATTGTTGTCTAACAAGGAACAAGCATGCTCTGAAAGAGAGGGAAGCAAGAACATATTCTCAGGGTTCCATATTTGTTCTCTGTTGTAGCCTAGGCTGGTGGTTCTCTACAGGTTTAGAACTTGGCCCCAGTACATCTGTCACCACATGTTCTTTACATTCGTTTGGCATTGATTCAATCACACCAAAAAGAGTTTGCTTCAACTAGTGATGAATAAAAATATATGACATAATAAAAATATTTATAGTTATCATTAGTTTAAGTAGACTCTTTCTTAGCGGGAATGGTTCATTACAAAACTGATGTAAAAAACATGTTCTGTATCTCAAATGTCTCATGATAAAATCAATGCAACTTGCAGGTAATATTTGTTGCTTGCAGTTAAATCACCAAGGACATTCCTTACATGAAGTCTGGACCCAACCCCAGGTAAAAGAGCAGTGCTTAGTTATATGATGAGCCGTGACATCATAGTGGTTAAAATACAGTACTGCAGGCTACTTCTGCTGACAGTCCGGCAGTTTGATTCTGACCAGCTCAAGTCTGACTTAGTCTTGTATCCTTCCGAGATTGGTAAAATGAGGACCCAGATTGTTTGGGGGAAATATGCTGACTTTGTAAACCACTTAGAGAGGGCTGTAAAGCACTGTGAAGTGGTATATAAGTCTAAGTGCTAGATCATGGTCTTTCTGTGGCTAACCTAACTTTATATCCTTATGGGTCCAAAGGATCTCCTCAACCCTTATTTTTACCCTGCTCTGTCATCTGATCTTCTTTTTCTGATTTCTAGAGTTTGTATTCCCAGTCCAGTTGAAACTGACATTTATATATGCGGCTTCTCTGAGAACAACTAATGAGGCTGAAGATGTTTTATGCTACATGAACAAATTACTTATTGTCCATTCTTTTAATTTAAAATGAAGACATGCAGTAATTGCTCTATTATCAGGGAATACTGTGATTGTATTATGTTGTACTGAGCTTCCAAGGTTGTCAGTTCTAGATAGCATTGATCTTTATCTCAACTATTATTTCAAGACAATGTGACAGGCTGAGCCAAAAAAAAATTTTGAACAATAATTAAGGATATTACTACTGTATATCTCAAACACCCAGTTGAATGATTTACATTTATTTTAGTTCCTTAGATGTAGGACAGCACTACTTCTAGAAAAAAAGCTAACCCCTTTCTAGTATCATTGTGACCAATTACGAGGGCAATTCGGAAAAAATCCTTCATTTGATTATCAATGACAGACTCTCACAGATACAGAACTTTTATTATACACATTAGGAAGCTACAACATTACATGCCTTTTCGACATTATTATTAAAAGGGCAATTCAAGGAAAAAAACCTTAATATGGTTATCAATGACAGACACTCACAGATATAGAATTTTTATTATACACATTAGGAAACTACAACATTACATGCCTTTTCTTTTCTTTTTTTATTAAAAAGTTTTATAAACACATACAGAGTATATAAAG
>JANHFO010004616.1:394696-406959 GCA_032468095.1 Pareas carinatus | reverse complement strand
ATTCGGCCGGTAGCCCCTGGTGAGCCGCCCTCAAACGGCGGGCTCCCCAATCAGGGGTCACCCGGCCCCTAAGGGCCTCCCAGGGAGCGGGTTTCAGGCGTGGGAGGCAGAGCTAGCTCTCCCACATCCTGTTGCCTCAGGGACCGGAAGTCGAATCCATTACATGCCTTTTTGACATCATCTCTATTTAAATTGAGGCACTTGTCATGTCTTATAAGGTTTGAAATTTCTCCTGCAAAGAAATCTCCTTCCTGGGAATGAAGCCAGAAGAGATGGGAGTTGCTCAGTGCCAAATCTGGGGTATTGTGTGGATGATCAAAAACATCCCAATGTTGGAACTGCCCCCAAAATTCTTGGGTGCATCTAGCAGTGTATAGGTGAGCATTAACATCACCACACCAACGTTTGCATCACACCACTTCAATGATGACAATGCACTTCACGATGCTGTTACAGGTTGACTTCATTCCCAGGAGAGAGATTTCCTTGCAGAAGGAATTTCAAACCTTGTAAGATGTTTGTGACAAGGGTCTCAATTTGAATGGCGATTATGTCGAAAAGTCAAGTCATGTTGCAGTTTTCTAATGTGATTAATAAAAGTTCTGTATCTGTGAGTGTTTGTCATTGATAACCAAATGGAGGGTTTTTTTTCTGAATTGCCCTCATAAAATGAGTAGGGTTCTGTCATACCCAAAGCATAAAACAATGGAGATATACCTTTAACCACTGTATGCATTATTTATATCAAGAAGGTATAAAGATGCATCCAAGCCATCTTATCACACTGCATTTGTGGGAATTTGTGGCCTGTAAAAGATAGAATAAAATGTGCTTTGGAAGGAGACCATAAAAGACTTTCCTGTCACTTTGGAAGAAAGACCAAATGTCTTGCAAAGCTCGTAAATGTAAAGAAAAACTATTGCATATCTGCATCTTGATTACCTTAGCAATACAGAGACATTCATTTTAACAACCCTTGTAGTATCCCAGAAATCCAGGGAGCAGAAGCTGCAAATGGAAGGATCAGAAGGCCGAGTCAATAGTCAATCTTCCATGATATCACCCTGCCTTATATCACAGAAAATCAAATATTTAGGGGGAAGAAAGAACTTAGAACCTTTCCCTCTGGCAGGTCACTAATCAGTCTTCATTTTGTGCCAGGTTTAGGAAGTGGAAAAGTATGATGATGTTGGACATAATCTGTTTCAACTTCTTCCCTCCGGATGCCGATAAAGGGCGTTGCACGCCAAAAAAAACTAAGCACAAGGATAGTTTATTCCGCCATGTCATCATCCTGCTAAATAGCTAACTTACACTACACAGTTAATGAGGAAGGTGTTTTGTGACATGATGATTGTATTTTATAACATGATGACATGATGAATGTACTTTATGATTGTGAATTGTATTCATGATTAAGATCAGTTAAGGTTTGTGGATTGCAGATTATAGGTACATGACAAGATTAATGTACTTTGCGATTGTGAAGGTATCTTATGATTGTAAACACAATTTGTTTATTGTATGTATGTAGGTATAGACCATGTACACCAGAGACACTTGGCAAAATAAATTTTGATTCTGATTCTGATGCTGTTTTTATCTATTCAGTCATGTCCAAATCTTGGTGATTCTACGGTCCAGGGTTTCCCCCCTCATCTTTTGATTTTTGCACCACTTCTTTTAGTGATTCTCTGCTCCAACTGGTGTCAGCTTTGATGATGTCCAGTCACTATGTTCTTTGACAGCCTGGCTTCCTTTTACTGCTAACATGGGAAAGTAAGAATTCCATTTTTATTTAATTTTAAGTGCCCTGTTTAACTGGGAGGGTAGGACTCTTGCTGCATTGGATCGATAGAACTTTTCTGGACAGCTTGGCGAATGTTATGCTCATCTATGCTATTTCTGCTTTAAAAGAGCTGTGAGGGAAAAATACTTCAAGGATACAAGGTGGTCGCATTGAAAGTATCCAGCTGCAGCACCAGCTGAAAGCATTCCATCTCTGAATTCCCCATTCTCCGCTTTGAATCAAATCAAGGCTGATTTGCACTTATTTTCATGACCGGTTTCTAAGAATGCAAGCCAGCAAAGAAAACACCACGTCCATCTCAAATATGACCTTTCCTGCTTGTGTTGTGTTCCCCAGGTTATTCTGGTGTTCTGCTCTGGGGAACTCCAGACTTCTTCCTACCGAAAGAAAACTGTACACCACATCAGTATTTAAGCTTTTAGAAGACAGCAAAGCATGTTAATGAATCTTTGCTCCCTCGAGGTTCATTACTTCTAGGGAAAAGAATGCCTTGTTTGCAAAGGCATTTTTCTGCCTGACCTTCAGTTCAGGAGCTCTGCCTACCTCTTCAGCAATCATTAAGGCTAACTCTCTGCTTTTTATGTCCCTTCCTGCAAATTGAGTTAACAAGTTTAGAAAGCCAGGGATATTCAGCTCAGAGGAGGGGTTGAACTGCAACTGAGCTGCACTAATTCAGATGATCACTAGGTGGCATAAAAGAGAATCTTTTGGCTAACATCTAGTGCAGGGGTCCCTCAACTACAGGTCCATGGTCCAGTATCCATCTATGACATGCCAGCAACTGGACCATGCAAACAAATGAAGCCCCATTCACAGAATGCAGGCGGTCTGCAAAACTATCAGTCCATGGAAAAACCTTTCTCCATGGAACCGGTCTCTGGTGCCCAAAGGGTTGGGGATCACTGATCTAGTGGATACCCCTATTTTTGCAGTACATGTATAAAACAATGATGTGAGTAATTATTTTTAATTGATATATTTGTTCAGAATCAGAATCAGAATTTATTGGCCAAGTGTGTCTGAGCACAAGAAATTTGTCTCTGGTGTACATGCTTTATACCAGTGATGGCTAACCTCTTAGGCACTGAGACAAATTGCAGCTAATAGGTCACGGCACGTGATCTTATTACCTGGCACCACTACTCTCTTTCTGAGCATGTGCAAGGCCCTGTGATGTCATGGCCCAGTGCTGCTACTCTCTTTCCGAGCATGCGCAGGGCCCTGTGACATCATCACCAGGTGCTGCTACTCTCTTTTGACCATGCTCAGCTCTGGAGCAATGCTGGGTCGACTTGGCTCAGGTGCCAACAGAGAGGGCTCCCTGTGCCCACTGTGGCACACATGCCATAGGTTCGCCATCACTGCTCTATATCTACATCCATACAATAAACGAACTGTGATTACAATCACAAAATATATTCATAATCATAAAGTACATTCATCTTCTCAAGCACATATAAGCATGAGATACATTCATAGTCATAAAGTACATTCATCTTGTCATGTACATATAAGATACATGCATAATCATAAAATACATTTATCTTGTCAAGTGCATATAGGTATGAAATACATTCATAGACATAAAGCACATTCATCTTGTCAGATAAGCATAAGATGCCTTCAATGACTAGCAATATTTAAAAGAACAAAACAAATATCATTCAATAAGTTTAATACTGAAAAAGGATGCTTTTAACTTTGAAGGAAATAGGTTCTACATTCAGCATTATTTGTTACATTCATCTGTCAAATATCGCTTTATGATCTCTCAGATTTTGCTTTGTATTTCTCTCTCTCTCCGGCAATGTCTGAATTTAGGCTTGTTATGCTTATAAACGTGCACTTAAAAATTAGATAAAAATATTGTTTAACTGTCGTCAATTCAGAACAATCTATCTGATTCTACTGAGATATTCGGGCTGAATATTCAATGACCCTGATTATATTTGGATTTCTGAGTTGATTAGGAAATACTGATGTTGACGGTTGGGCGATGCTATAAATTGCTCAGCAGCTTTCCTCTCAATGAGAAGATGCTGGTTGAATTAGGACACTAATAGTTAAAGATCCTTTACATTGTCTTGGAGGATAAACCCTGCAGAATGTCAAATGTGCTTCCCAGGGAGCAAAAATTAATATAAGATTCAATCTTATTTTGGGGGAAACATGGTATATGGTTTTGTTTTCTTTCTTTTTATTATTTTCCTTTCCTTCCCTTTTCTTTTTTGCACCTTCTATTTTTCCTTGTTTCTTTTTGTTTGTTTGTTTGTTTGTTTGTTTGTTTGTTTGTTTTTATTAGTTTGCACAGGGTGGCATGGTGGATCAGTGGTTAAGATGCTTGGCTTGTTGGCTAGAAAGCCGTCAGCCCAGGTTCAAGACCCTAAGTGCCAGGCGATAGGGCGAGCTCCTTTTCCTTGTCCTAGCTCCTGGTAACCTAGCTTATCGAAAACATGCAAATACGAGTAGATAAATAGGTACCACTTTCGTGGGAAGGTAACTATGCTCCATGATTTCATGCTAGACACATGACCAGAGAAATATCTCTGGATAGCACTTGGTCAATGGCCTTAAAATGGAGATGAACACTGCCCCCCGTGGTTGACAATGATTAGTGGATTAAAATGTGCAGGGATTCCTTAATTTTATTAGCTTTTTACTGGTATAATTGTAATGTTTACTAAAAATTTTAAAAAACTGTTTTTTTCTTTTCAGAACGTTCTTAGTTCATCTCTTTTTAAAAGAAAGAGAGACATAGCCACTGGGTAACCCTGAACAGGCATTCTGTAATAAAATGTTAAGTATTTTTTCATTCCATCATCAAATTAGTATTTTGTCAGTCAGGGACAGAAAGCATTATTGTTCAGTGAGTTGTAATTTGCACAACAAAACAAATGTTAGCACCCATGTTAGTCTCCTCTGTCTGATAACCAAATGTTTTCGCATTGAATAGGATTATATAAATAGTGTGATTCGAATAATTAAATTTATTTGTTTAAATAAACATCGCGCTGTGGGTTTTTTTGAAAATAAAATAAAATAAAAGGGAGGAAAAATGAAACAGATGCAGTGTCAGTATATCAAGAAATAAAATGAGATCATTATCACCATAGACTGAAGGGGTAAAGGAGGATTAAAAAAGAAAACCACAATCCTGTCATGATGATTTTGTAATGAGGTATCTGTGGATGGAGGAAGTGGGAGATCAGGAACAGATCACTAGGAAATCCAGTGTGTTTGATCAATTGAAGGTGAAAACGTTTGGGAAAACAAAAAGTAGAAATGCCTTCAAACAAACAGGAGTTACTCTACATGTTTCTTAGTGTTTCTGGGCAAAGCATTATTTATTATCAGGAAAAATTCACCAGAAAAGGAAGGGAGAATCAGATGGCCATTTCTAGCTTATTATACTGTCATCAGCGAGCCATAACCCAACCCCAGCTGGAAGACCAGACTGGGATTTGAACCTGGGCTGGTTTACTTGCTAGGCAGCTGCCTTAGCTACCATATCAGAGGCTCACTGAGTTAGTCTAGCATTATTTATTTATTTATTACTATATAACATCAATCATATGACGCATGGTTTTTTTGCATTTTGGTGTCCCTATATTCATGTTCCATCCTATATCTGAGGCGCCTTCTCAATTTTTTTATTTTTAACTTAGAAAAATAAGGGTGGCGTCTTATAATTGATGTAATATGGTATATATTTAGCATGCTGCGATGGTACAATTAGGCAGGAGACTAACAATGTTGATAAAAAGTACTTATCTGGCTGCTTTGTTTTTTAAGTGCATTGTGTCCACCTTGTGTGCTATCCAGAGTGCACCACAAGGGATCAAACTAGATCCTACCCAGAAAGATGAGAGACATCCTTCAGTGTCATCTGGGACTTTCTCTCACCACTGATGTCGCCTTGCAGTCAGGCATCACTTTTGGGCAGGTCTAGCACCAGCCAGAGTCCAACCATCTGTGTGAAACACTGTCACATTTCCCACTGAAGTGGTACCTATTTATCTACTCACATGTAGTGTGCTTTCAAAGTGCTAGGTGGGCAGAAGCTGAGGCAAGTGACGGGAGCTTACTCTGGCAAATGGTGCTAGAACTTGAACAACTGAAGCAAAGACTACATCCAGTGTCTTTAAGGCACTGAGCCACCACACTTCTGCCGAGCAGGGCATATGGGAGGAGCAGGAGGAGGGAAGAGGAGGTAGGAGGAGGGGAAAGAGGAAAGAGAGGGAGGAGGGAGAGGAAGAGGAGGACAGAGGAGGAGGGATAGAGGAAAGAGGAGGGAGGAGGGAGAAGGAGAAGGAAGAGGAGATCAGAGGAGGACAGAGGAGGAGGAGGAGGAGGGAAGGAGGAGGGGGAGGAGGGAAGAGGAAAGAGGAAAGAGAAAAAGGAAGAGGAGGAGAAGGAGGGGGAAGATGGGATAAAAAACAGAAGATTAAATGCACATTTTTGTCAATTCAGTGCATAGTCACTAATCTTCATTGAGCGAATTAAGCATCATGCCACTTTCACATGTGCAAGTTGGGGCTTCTGCTGTGGTGCTGAACAGCTCATACATAGAAAGAAATACTTGTGACACAGATCAAAATTCTCATTTCAAAATGAGCAGATGTGTGAGTCAGGCCCTGAAAAAAGGAATCTTCAGCAGCATGCAAGGGCCCGCAATCTTGAAACTCTTCTTCTTTATAACTCTCTTCTCTGGGATGATTAAAGGACGCAATTCCCAGATTCTCATTCTCCCCTCCTCTCTCCCTCCCTCTCTCCCTCCCTCCCTCCCTCCCTCCCTCTTCTATCTCTCTCTCCAGGAATTTAAACTGGACCTGCACAGCTTTACTCAGTCAAGGGTGCCACTACGCCCTGGAGTAAGCTGCTGGAGTTCACATTCCCCCTAGACAAAAGAAAATATACAGCAATGCTTAGGAGGGTGATGTGTGCTTCGGATATGATTTGCTTCGGGCCCTTTATGAGTAGAGCACTTTTCTATGATTCATTACAGTATTCCTTCTTTTTTCAACTTCGGTGCATGAATCTAGCAAAATGGAACCACTGCTTTAAGAGACATTATCAATGACAAACCTATCTCTGCAGATACAATATATCCTGCCTATGACAAGGCAATTCTCTCTTCTTAAGCTCCTGATCTATACCAATCTAACTATTAACCGAGATTGGAGAATAGGCTAGGTCCTCATCATTTACAGTCGAAGGAAACCCTTGAAGTAGTATAACAAACCTATCTCGGAAGCTCTTAAATTCTACCAAAACAGAGGGAGGCTTGAACTTGATTAGCCATGGGTAGAATTTTTCACACCAGAGAATTTTCTTCAAATAAATTTCAAAAGGTTTTTAAGAAAGAACGAATATAGGGGGTTGTTATTGTTCAGTCGCTAAGTCATGTTCAACTCTTTGCAACCCCATGAACCATAGCCCGCCAGACCTCTCTGTCCCTCACAGCCTCCCTCAGTCTGCCCAAACTCATGCTTCCTGCATCATTGACACCAACCAGCCATCTGATTCCTTGTCGTCCCTTTCTCCTCCTTTGCCCCCCCTGTCTTTCCCAGCATCACAGCCTTTTCTAAGGAGTCCTCTCTTCTCATTAGGTGCCCAAAATATCTGAGTCTCGGCTTCATCATTTGCCCTTCTAAGGAATAGTCAGGGTAGGTTTCATCCAAGACTGATTGATTTGATCACCTTGCAGTCTGAGGAACTCTCCAGAGTCTTCTCCAGCACCACAACTCAAAGCCATCAATTCTTCAGCATTCAGCCTTCCTTATAACCCAACTCTCAGAGTCATATATTACAACTGGGAAAACCATGGCTTTTACTTAAGATCTTTGTTGACAAAGCGATGTCTTTGCTTTTTGATAGAGGGGTTGGACCCCCTCAAAATTGAAATTGAAGTCAATTTTTTTCCAGTTGGTGTCAGATTTTCTGCTTCTTTGCTCCTTCTGATCCTCTGTTCATCTGAATTCAAACTGACACGATGGTGGCAATCATAACTTGATATCCAGTCTTTCATCTTTTCCCTGCTGGCAACAAAGGCAGAAATAGCATGAAATAGCATTCACCCATTCTCCTCAAAGGCTCCAGGAATTTATCCCATGCTATATAGATGTAACTGAGAAAGGTATATAAAAAGCATTAGCCACTTGTGCACTTGAAACAAAAATACTCAGCTTAGCACACAACCGTAAAATAAACCACACAGAACCTGTCACTCTGTCAATTCCCTTTATTACTATTATTATTACGAGGGCAATTCTGAAAAAAAACCTGTTTGGTTATCAATGACAGACACTCGCAGATGCAGAACTTTTATTATACACATTAGAAAACTACAATGTTATATGACTTTTCGACATCATCACCATTCAAATGGAGGCCCTTGTCATAACATCTTACAAGGTTTGAAATTCCTCCTGAAATGAAATCTCCCTCCTGGGAATGAAGCCAGAAGAAGTGGGAGTCGCTCGGATTATATTTTTTGCAAAGTCAGAATATTCAGGTCTAAGAAGTTCAAAATTTCCATGTTTCTTGGAATAAGTGCTCCTATTACTATTGGCACAACCATTAATTTCTTCCTTTACAATCACTCAACTTCAATTTACAAATCACTGAGAAGGTGATCCACTGTTTCATCTTTCTCCTTTCTCATTTGCTGTTGTTGCTGATATGTTGAGTTTTTGCTCTGAGCAGCCAAAATGAAGTCTTCATTTTTGTTGTTGTTCTTGTTGTTCTTTTTATTCTTGTTATTCTTGTTGCTTTTTTCTTCAAATATTAAAAAAGCTATCAGTAATGACCAACAATATCAATTAATCAATAAAATGATAATGAATACCAATCTAATCAAATTCCTAGCTCAAAACCCAAATTCAAAACATATGCACACAAAAAAGCCATTTTCTGTTGTATAATGCATATATTTCTTGCCTATAGATATAGCTGGTGTATTTTATTTATTCCTTTATTTATTTATTTTAAAATTCTACCTGGTCCTGGCCATAACCCAGAATATTGATCTTTTGTAAGTTTGGAACCAACTGAAAAATAATGAAGAGGCAGATTTAAAAGCTCTGTAGAGACACTTCATAATCTCTCTTCCTTGTTTGGAGACAAATCGTGTGTGTGTGTGTGCGTGTGTGTGTGTTATAAAAGAGTCAAGCATGGGAATAACTTATTGGTCTGGTTGTATCATGGCTAACTATCGCTCGTAAACAATTCACTATTATTTTCATTCTAATTCCCTGTTGCTTTATTTTTGTAAAACTCTCATTTCCCACAGACTGCAGTTTTGATTATTAATTTTATTGTTCTAAGATCTGGAGGAAAAAAAGTCAATCTAATGAGGGTTGCTTGGACCTATGTTGAACTAACATGAATATTCATTCTGGGCAATCTATCTGAAACCTGCAAAAGTATTGTTTTGTGCTGGGAGGTTCATTGTTTTAAACTCTTTGTGAAACAATAGCTTGGTGGGAGCCAACAGTCTTTGGGAATAGAAGGTATTAATGATAACTGACCTTTTTCAGAAAGAAATGTGGGGCTTCATTGTGAACCTCCTGAGGGATCTCCTGAGATCAGTCATAAAATCAAAGTGACTGACTGGACCGGCTTATAAAACTGCTCTTTTGTGTTTCTTCTGCCTCTTTCCACTGTTCAGAAAGGCGTAACATCAAACAGTGACGACCTTATTACCAAAGTGACTTTTCCGGCCCTGAAATCATTGGTTTCAGGAATTGACGAAGTACAGAATCCTATCTCCTTGAAATTTGTTTCCAGAATGTTAACTACAAAGCGAGTTTTATATATAGCAGTAAGTGCATGCTTAATTTGTGGCGAAATCACGGTGTGATGAATACAATTAAGAGCCTCAGAGGGAATAATTATATTACTGCATAAAACTGGTGGGTCTCAAATTATTTGGTGCCCGGACTCTAAATCGGCCTATGCTCCTATTGGAAAAGTCATTCACAGAACTAACAAAAGTGCCGTTGCAAATAAGAAACTTTTCAAAGTCATAGAAGAAGCTTTTGTATTCAGTTGACTCCATGGTCAGAAGACACTAAGTGGAGTTTTGGAAAGAGAATTAAACTCAAGGCAAGAGAAATACGTAAATCTGCTAATAGAGTGATGACGAAGGTGTTGGACATGGAGTTGAAGATCCATGTTGAGGTCTACCATGACTCGTGGGAATTTCATAATCTTTGGCAGTAATTCTAGCAGAAGATCCCTAAAGCTCAGGTGAAATGTAAACATGCATAAAAAAACAACAGATTATTCTCCCATAATTCTACAAGTAAAATGGTGTTACTCACATTGCATCTTAGATATTGTCACAACCAGCAGTCCAGTCTACATCTCATGATATTGAAAGCTGGTTCCCGTACGTGGTCAAGGAAGAAGCCACTGTTTGTTTCAAGGATGTTAATCCTTATGGGCTGGTGAAAAACCTTGTCTAAATATCCAAAGATCCATTGCTAGTGTATTGTATAATAATGAATAAGCAGACTTATTTTCTACTATATTATTATTATTATTTTGCTAAAACCATACATTTTATTTTTCACAAGTTCCAGCAGGAGCAAGAATATAAAGAAAAAAAGAGGTCTTCCAAAATCAGTTCCCTTTGAGAGGTTTTATTACAATATATCAACTACTTTAAATTCTCTCTTCATTGTTTTCTCAATTTCACAAGCTTAACCACTAAGATATAAGTGTATAATATAACAGAATTTTGAAGGATTGTCAAAACAGTTCTCCAGATTTCTTTGCTCGCTTGTTTGTTTATACAATTCACATGGTTGCCTTTCTCATTTCTGTAACTCTGGTCAAGTAATAAAAAAACAAACAGCTCAATTAATTAAAAAAAGAAACTGCAAACCAAATCAATCATTATGTCATGTTTCAGAAGTCTACATAGAACTTTCCATCTTCCTGTCAATAACAGACAACAACCAGGAACCAATCAACAAAACTAACCTAACATCTCAGTCCAAAAGCTTGAGATCAACTTATACCTAGCATACTTAAAGTGAAATCATTCTGAGTCTCTTTTTCGAGCTTCCCTCTTCCCCCCAACCAAACAATATTTTTTGTAATGATGTGATTCTCTGCTATAACAATTGTGTCCTGCTGTCCTTATTCCCAGGGCCTGTTAGACCACTGGTCTCCAACCTGTGGGCCAGGGCCCACCAGTGGGCTGGAGAAAAAAAATTGGTTCACAGAAAAATCTGGAGATTTGAATTTTTTGGTATAGTTGTATGATTCTTGCGTGTCTGTCTCTGTCTCTGTCTGTCTCTCATTCTCTCTGTCCCGCTCTCCCTCTTTCTCTTTCTCTCTGCCTCTCTCTGTCTCTTTCTCTGTGTATGTGTGTGTGTCTGTCTGTCTGTCTCTCATTCTCTGTGTGTGTGTCTGTCTGTCTCAATGTCTCTCTCTCTCTCAAGTAGGGACAGATATCACAATAAAATGTGTAATACTTAAACTTCAATTATTTTGCAATAATTGAACTAACTTTAATAATTTTGTTACAATTAAACAATCTTTAAAGGTTTTGTTGTAATTAAATAAGCATTTATGATTTTGCTATAATTAAATAAGTTTTTTTAATTTTATATTAAATAGGTGCCTTTTATATAAATAAAATGGAAGTTCTCTGATCATTATATTACAAATATATGTATCTTTTAAAAAAACCTACTAGTGGTCTGCAGGATTGAAAAGTATAAATTTAGTGGTCCCTGAGGTCCAAAAGATTTGTGACCACTGTGTTAGACAGTCCATCACAACTTTGTATCATTCTTCTGGTCAATCATTCACAGCATGAACACTCACTAATGGAATGCGAATGAGCTGAAAATACATACTTGGATTCTTGGATACCTTTTGCCCACTGAGTTTCGTTGGTCATCTTATTGTAAGACAAAATCCTGAACTCTAAATTTTAAAAGAATTGAGAGTCAATAAGAGAAATTAAGCTTCCCAAAATTCCCTCTGCAAAGTGTTCATACCATGGAGCAAATGAAATTGCAAGGCATGGTGGATGCATGGTGGCTTGCATGGGCAACTTTAAAAAGGATAAACTTCACAGGTGCATTTGATTTTCCAATCGAAAAATCAACATATTGGACTTAGCTAGGTCTTGGTGTGATCCAGCATGACAGTTTTAATGTCCAGTTAAAAAGATAAGAGGTCAGCATAAGGGATTTTCTATGATAGTTGGATTAACCCAACTACCTAAACTATAAAATATATCAAGGCATAGAATAGGAACTGATAGGCAAATACTTAATGCTACAGAATATAATGTGTGAATCAGATGAAACAAAATCCAACTGGATTTGTCATGGTTCTTCACTTAGACAATTGTTTTTTTTTATTGAAAAGTTTTAAACACACATACAGAATATAAAAAATAGTATAATAAATCCCTTTGAACGATTTTTCC
>JANHFO010004616.1:360441-373440 GCA_032468095.1 Pareas carinatus | reverse complement strand
TCTTTTTTTCTAATATTATCTTTTGCTGTACTTAATTATGATTATACTCTGGTTAACCTAAATCCACTGTTACTATTAACATGTTTTTGTTTTTTCTTAAGCCTTGTCATATAAAGGAAATTTTGATATAAATTATCATTTTTGATAATTCTCTGCTGTCCCCTTCTCCTTTGGCCTCACATCTTTCCCAGCATCACAGCCTTTCCTATGGAGTCCTCTCTTCTCATTAGGTGGTCAAACTATCTGAGCCTCAGCTTCAGCATTTGTCCTTCTAATGAACAGTCAAGGTAAATTTCTTCCAGGACTGACTGATTTGATTGCCAAGAAGGAGGTCAACCATGGTGTCCTTCTAAATTGACTCAGAAGATTATGCTGCCTTTTCTGGGATCAATTCCAGCCAGTGGTACTTGGGAAGTAGCTGTCCTTCCCTCAATCTCTCCTATGTGGTATACTCCAGGGGTTGATGCTGTCCCCTCTCCAATTCAACATCTGTATGATCTTTGCTCATTCATCACTTTGGAGGAAAATACCTCTGATTCTGTGAATTAAGCAGTTCTATGAATATCCTATCACAGTGCCTGGAGACTTTGAGGGTCTGTATGGGGAATAATGGACTTCAGCTGAACCTTGGTCAGACTGAGTGGCATTGGGTTTGGGGTCATCTGGGATCCTCCTAGATCAGTGATGGTGAACCAATGGCACACGTGCCACAGCGGGCATGCAGAGCCCTCTATGTTGGCACATGAGCCAAGTCGCCCCAGCATCACCTCAGAGCTGAGCCTGCTCAGAAAGATAGTAAAAATAAAAAGAAACAGAGTAGCGGCGCCAGACAATGATGTCACAGGGCCTGTGGATGCTCAGAAAGAGAATAGCAGCGCTGGGCAATGATGTCACAGGGCACTGCACATGCTCAGAAAGAGAGTAGTGGCACCAGGCGATGATGTCATGAGTCACGACTCATTAGCTGTGACTCGTCTGGGCACTCGATGCCTAAAAGTTTAGCCATCACTATCCTGCATTCACAATGCCTGTTCAGACATGGCTAGGAGGACCTTCGCGCAACTTTGCATCTTGCAAAACAATAATAAAAACTATCATTTTACCATTTTATGAGATGGTTTCTATTCCTCCTAGAGTCACTTTCCATGAGATGAGCAGCTGTATAAATTTGATTAGTAAAAATAAACAAAGTGCATAAATTTGGGAAGCCAAAAAGAATGAAGTACGAATCTAAATTAACCTCGAGTCTCCTTTTAAAAGTCTAGACTTAAAAACCCCAGTAAGAAAGCTTTTGCAAGGAGGAAGGGAGGCTCAGTATATAACCGAAATGAACCTTCATCAATATTCACAATCCATGAAGAACAGCAAAAATAAATTGATGCCACAGCTTGATTCAATTATGTGGGTTTTTTACAAATCCAAAACCGCTTATTGAATACGACCTTTTCCCTCAATAGTTGAGGACTTTGTAAGTATCAGCTATGAACCTTTAATTCACCAAAAAAACCTGATATTATTTACTAAATATTGACTGTCCCACATGACCTTTCCATAGACATTACTTATTTATGCATTTCTCTATATTTAAAATATTTATATTGCTGCTGTGAATATGCATTTATATCAAACACACATTTAGATAGCTCATAAAATAATTGAATACTCATTAAATCCATTTTAACCATTAATTATGCCATTATATTCTTCTATTCATTCCCACTATTATGTCAACATTTCACAGTAAGAATTTATCTCTAAGCATATTTACCTACTTTTAATGTTATAAATTGCTCCAGAGGGTCCAGCATCTTGTAATTCTTAGAGTTTCTTTATTTGTTTTTGCAAATACATATTGGCTACCTTTTTACCTGGACTTTGATTATTTTCCAATGCCAAACCTGTTCCACAGTCAAGCTGTTTTATGGCACACAGGAACAAAATTCAGAGAAGGCATTCTAGATCAAGTGATACAGGGATTTATAGGCCGAAACCCTGAATCAAATGTGAAAATCCATCAATAGACATGCTTTATGTTAAAATTATCTGTATAACCAAAATTCTACTCAAAGTGTAGTTTTGCTATTCTATTTGCTCAACTAGGCACCATTTTACAAGAGAGTAGATTATGACTATGTTTAGACAAGATAGAAAGATGCCCATGGTCTCTTTCTCTGTCAGTTTTGTTGTAAAATTGTGGGTTGTTCCTTGTCTTTTGATCACAATAAAATTGTCCTACCTATCTACCTATCTATTTATCTATATAATCTCTTTGCCTACCTGCCTGCCCGCTCACAAACCTACCTACCTATCTATCTATTTATCTAATCTCTTTGCCTGCCTGCCTGCCTGCCTACCTATCTACTATCTATTTCTCTATCTAATCTCTTTGCCTTCCTGCTTGCCTGCCTGCCTGCCTGCCTGCCTGCCTGCCTACCTACCTATCTACCTATCTATTTATATATCTAATCTCTTTGTCTGCCTGGCTGCCTGCCTGCCTACCTACCTACCTACCTACTTACCTACTTACCTATCTATTTATCTATCTAATCTCTTTGCCTGCCTGCCTGCCTGCCTGCCTGCCTGCCTATCTATCTATCTATCCTATAATCATAGCCAACCCTAACTGGAAGAGCAGACTGGGATTCAAACCTGGGCTGATTTACATGCTAGGCTATTGCCGGAACAGTATGTTCTGTCCTATAATCAGGATAAACCATGTGAGTATATACATACATACATTCTATAGGAGCTGTGGTGGTGTAGTGGTTAGAATACAGGATTGCAGGCTGACTCTGCCAATCAGCTGAAGATTGACTCAGCCTTCCCTCCTTCTGAGGTCAGTTAAATAAGGACCCAGATTGTTGGGGGCCAAATGCTGATTCCGTAAACCACTTAGAGAGGGCTGTAAAGCTCTATGAAGCAGTATATAAGTCTAAGTGCTATTGCAATTGCAATAATATTATGATATAATATAATACAATACAATATGATAAAATAGAATACTCTACAATATGTTACATTACAATATGATATGATATGGTAATATATCAATCATCTATCTCTGTCTCACCACAGAGTTATAGTGAACATACAATCGAAAATATTCTCTCTGTAGAAATATTACATTTTTGGCTATTCTGTCATTTCATTCTGGTTATGAAGCTCCACCTCCTTTGGTTCCAAAGGCAGCTCTCCCTCCCTCCCTTCCACTCTATGTCTGATGGTTTCCTTTTCCTTTAGCTTTAGCAGGAGACTGTGTCTGTATAGTTATCTCTTTCTCTGTGAGAGAATGCTTTAATAGGTGAAGGAATGTTCCATGTATAAAGGATATGGCTCTTCATTTTATAACCTGGATATCTTATTGTGTAGGCATCTGCTGGAGGTTAACAAAACCATGTCCCAAGTGTTTTGTCTGAAGCTTGCTAAACAGGTCAATTGGTTGGTGTATATATCATGGTGTACACATATAGGCACAGGGCGGTGCAATAGCCTAGTGTTTAAGATGTTGGGGTGGTCGGCTGCTTGCTAGAGAAGGAGCGCAACCACTGCCAGGCAGCTGAGGCAAAAGAAGCATGCACCTGTATTAAAAAAAGAGAGAGAGAGAGAGATCAGCTGGAAGGCAGGGAGTAGGAGGGAAGCAGTTTTTTGGCGTGAGGAGTTTTTGTGCACCAAAAAGTAGGTAGAAGAGGTCTGAGGGAGAAATTGAGGGAGAGAGAGAAAGAGAGAGGACTAAGGAGAATTGCGAGGGTAGGAGGAAAGGAAGAGAATGGGAGAGAAGGAAGAGAATGGGAGAGAAGGAAGAGAAAGAGAGAGAGCGACCAAAGGAAGGAGGAAGGATCGCAGAACAGAAAAAGAAAACAGTAAGAGATGTTGAAGGGGAAAAGTGAAGAACTAAGGATGAGGAGACACAGAAAGGGAGAGAGAGAGAGAAAGAGAGAGAGAAAGAAGGAGGAGAACAGTGAGGGTTGAACTTTTTGAGAAGGGAATGAAAAGCAATTAGTGATCAGAGGGAGAGAGGAACAAAATGGAAGAGAGGAAGAAGGGTGAAAGCACAGTGAGAGAAGATGGCTGAGGGAAGAAGTGAGAAGAGAGAAAGAAAGCTGAGAAGATAGGAGGATCCATGCTACAGGGGCGATAGGAGAGCCACTAGAACTGATCCAGAGTGAGCTAAATTTAATTTTTGGCTGAATTACTGTAGTGGAGCACGGTTATCAGGAACTAGTCTATATATATAAATGCGGAATACCGCTCACTCACTCACTCACTCACTGACTCATCACCAGATCTCGAAAATTATAAATGCTACAAACATGAAATTTGGTAGATATGTTTGTCTTGGCATCTAGGCACTCACTAAGAAAGGATTTTTCAAAATAATTATTTTTACATGAGTTATTTAAAAAATGTAATTCTGGATGGGTAGAGGGTTGTGATTGGACAAAATAACCAAGATCATTTGTTTCCTTTCTCTTGGTTGGAGGGCTTTTGCATCGGATTGTTTGATTTTGAATTTTTCGGTTGAAAAACTGGTAGCAGCGGCGTAAGTGGAGAGTTAGAGCACAATTAGAGCACTCTACTCTCTGAACAGCTGCAATAACAGCCGCGACAGTTTCGCCGGTAGTAATCAGAGTCATGGCGGGGTGAGGAGCAGCAGGGCAGGTGAGTGTGGGGTTGGATAGCGGAGGGCCATCATGGCATGGGTGGGGAAGGCGGGTGGGCCCAACAATTTCAATATGAGGATTGGGTCCTCCTTGCTCACCCAGCTCCGCCACGCTTCCTTCTACATGGCCCAAGCTCACCTGGCAAGGTTCTGCTGGGCAACCCATCCCAGGGGCCAGGCTGGTGCTGCTGCCAGCTGGAGGGAATGGGGCTCAGCCTCGCATCGGGACCTGCGGCCTAAAGGCACGTCACATACTGCCTGCCTCAAACATAGTACCTTGGTGGAGTTGCCGGCCTGCAGGAAGCCCTATGCCTGATGGGGAGTGACGGCTAGGTGAGTGATGGTCATGGCGGAGGCTTGGGAGCAGACGGAGGACAAGAAAGTGCCTGGGGACAAGGAGTTTGCCTAGAAACAAAAGGCGAAGGCCAAGGCGAGGTGGGACCAGTGCAAGAGCTGAGCCGTGAATGGGAACAGGCTGCTCACCGCCAGCAGCATCGATATGGGGGACAGGTATTTGGACTCTGAGGAAGAGGTTGCGGCTACCCAGCAGGGGCTACAGGAGGAGCCCCTGAATCGTCACTATCTTTGCCGGAAGAACCTTTGCAAAGCAGTCAAACCCTTCTCTGCCTGCAAAGGTGTTGCAGCCGGTGAGGGATTGCTAGAGGCGGGTCAAGGGCAATGCTTTGTGGTTGGCAGTGGCTTTGCGGGTCATGTCAGGGCTGCCACCGGTAGTAAAAATGCTGAAAGAGTGGACAGGTGAGAGGAAGACAAGGATGAAGAAGTACTAGCAGGCAAATGACAGGGCAGTTATCTGGACTCGAATTCACTTACCTTGAGATACCGTAGCAGTTCTTTCAGGAAAGCCAGTCAACTGCTACTGCCACCACTGCTACCTGACTTAGATCCTATTCAAACAACTGTCTCCTTAAGCAGTGGTCGAAAACCACCCAACAATCATATCCTTCTCAATGCAATTGGTGGCTACAATATTGAACCAAGCATTTACAGTGTTACCAGTGGTCTGGCTTCAGGAGCTGTCACCTCAGCATCACTAGAATTAATCACTCCAATCACACAGGTTCCAATCATAGATATTTGAAGCATTCTTACAACTCAAAGCTTTTCAGACTTGAAGATGAACCCCTCTCTTCCTGTCCCTTCCTTCTTTCCCTTCTCTTTCTCCTTCTCTTATTCTCTCTCTCTTTTCTTTCTCCTCTTCTTCTCCCTCGGCAGCTATAAAAGATAAAGATCATACTGGGTAGGGGCTCCCCTATCCGCCACCTGGGGATGTGCTCTCTAGGGGTTCCAGGCTCCCCTGAGAGTCCGCAACAACTAGTGGAATAAAATCCAGAGGGATTCCTTTGCTGTTTTTTTTACATGTAGACACACACACACACACACACACACATCTGTTCCTCACTTGTTGGTGAGGCTTCTTAAATTTTTAAATCCTTAAAGCATCTCAACTCAAAGCCAATAGTGTGATCAATGTCCTACCATTGTGTGTAATACCTTGTGGTCATCCCAAGATGGATAATTGTGACTTGCCTTTCTCCAGTGCCTGGTGGCATCACAATGGGTTTGGATACAAACGTGGGACAGCATGACAAAAGGAATTCCTAATCTGCTTTTAGTCTTTTGATCCAATCCATCTCAAAGGAACAGATATGGCTCTTGAAGTCCACACGCTTTTCCACTCTGGTTTAAATACTCCGCTTGCCAACTTCAACAGAAGGTCAATATAATAAGGTGTGTCAGACAGTCTCTCTTTCTAAAGGAGAACTTGAAATACAGTCCCACATGCCCCAGGAAAGGTTAAACTGGTTTTCCTTGGTGGCAAAGCCAGTTTCAGTTACAACATAGAAGTGGAATTGTAGAGAAGCAGTTCAGACGTTCTGGGGACCAATAAGAATCTGCTTATAATATGATTAGGCAGGCAAAGCACTCTTAAAGCGCGCTATCGTTTGTTGTGAGATTGCTGTGCTGTGTCTTGGGGCCTCTTAGGCTTTGAGTGGGTTGAAACAGTGATACTTAATACGTGTGTCTTATACCTTAAAACGAAGGCAAGCTTTGCCCAGTGGCCTCAGATGTGGCATTAGCACGGCAAATGCTAACAGATTTTTTGTTGTTGTTTATTATTAGCAGTAATTTCTTAACTCAAACAGGGGCATTCTTCTGGAATCTCTGAATCCCTGAATGCATTCCTCAAAAAGCATTTCCCCTCCCCTGCAACCTGTTCTTTCCCTCAACACTTATAAGATCAAAGAGAAGAATTTAATGCACATTTGTGACCATTTAGAATATATTTTCAAGGGGAGGCATTACTGCCAGTCTATCAAATGCAGTTCTATTTTAAAAAAATACATATATAAAGTGCTTGAGATTTCTGGAGACTTCTAGATTTGCATTTCCTTTGTAGTTTCATTAACATAATTGGAAAACAGATTTAATTAGTGTCTTAGCACTATTCATGTTGTCTTCTTTTTTTGTTCTTTATTTCTTAAAGAGACTGGGGAAGATTCAGAGCAATAGTTGAAGCGTCTTTTGAGTTCTTGCCCATTTTCTTCGTATCCACATAAGGATAAGATTTAATACACAGGTGGAATCAAGAATAAATATAGCCAGCAGTGTGGAAATTGCACGTCCTGTTGGATAATTCTGCACTGCTATGGGATGTGCAAGCATGTGAACATTAAAAGCATGTGGGCTGAACAACTGCCATGCATATTTCACATCCAATCACAGAAAGGGTGCTGATGTTGAACTGTCTAACCATAAACATGTCTAACAGTGAGAGTTATTGATTTTTGTCATAATTCTGATCTTGCAAACCATCTCAAAACCGCTTTACTTTTTTTCTGCCCAAGTTCTAAATCATCTAGGACATCTTGTAAGGCAAGTAATTATTCTGATAATGTAGGAATGATGAAGATAGAGGTTCATTCTCCAAGCTTGTGGACTGACTTCCGAACATTTCATTTCCAGGCTAGGTAACATCTTCAGTGAATTTTTAGGGGATGTCAGTGTTGGTGTTCTGCTTATAAGGGCTTGGTGTGGTTAGTAGGAGTTGTGATGGGGGAGAATCTAGTTGTCAAATACTTGGTCCAAATAGAGATCTGAGACGACGTTGTACAAAAATAGGAACATTTATTTACAATAAATAAGAGTAACAACTACATAATGCAAGGCAATAACTTGATTGTACAACAGTCCTTATATACTGCTCCTTCTGAACTATTAACCAATCAGAGCTCTCCTGACCCCCCACCTTGTCCAGCTTAGAGACGGGATGTCTGACCTCCTCTGGATTCTAATCAAGGATGTGTGAGTCACCTAGGAACATCTGGAGATCACTCGTGAGACTGCCAAAGACCTTCACTAGTGATGGGTCTCATGAGTTTATTGAAGCTTGGCACTCCATCACCAATTCCATCTACAGACAGATCAACCTATAACCAGCTTATGGACCTCTCAGAATTAAAATCAAATGCACAATCAAATAGCAACAGCATCAATCTTCAACCAGCACACAACCACCCCCAACCAGCCCTTCACCACCCAGTGAGCCTCAACTGATTTCCTTATCACCAGACTCATCACAAGTTCATCTCCATATGTGATCCACCCCTGACTCCTCACAAGACCCATCACTAGACCCTCCCCCAAGGTGACTGGCCCATCACAACTCTTACTGATCACACGAAGTCCTTATAAGCAGAACACCAACACTGCCACCCCATGAAAGTCTGCTGAAGATATTACTCAGCCTGCTAACAAAACATTCGGAAACCAACCTACAAGCTCAGAGAAAGAACCTCCACCTTTATCCTACACCCAAGCCACAGTTATTCTCCACTATTGCAAATGTAGGGATGAGTACAAATAATGCATATCTCCATGAAGTGATGTAGTATTTTTCAAATCCAGCTACCCTTAAAAACTCCAGAGCTTCATCAATGATTGAAAAGACCCATATCTCAGAATCAGACTAGATGCTCAAGCAAATCTGAATTATGTCTCTTAAATAACACATTTCTAGGATATATTGGCCACCCACAAATAAACATGTTGGTTATTATTTCTGAAGCAATCTTAATTGTGCATTGCAAACTGGGATTATTATGTATAGGGAATATAACATCTCATGTATTCTACCCGCTCTAGATAATTAGTGATGGCGCTCTATCACTGGAGGTTTCCAAGGGGAGATTAGACAGCCATTTGTCTGGAAGGGTATAGGGCAGTGATGGTGAACCTATGGCACATGTGCCACAGTGGGCACACAGAGCCTTCTCTGTGGACATGTGAACCAAGTCACTCCAACATTGCCCGAGAGTTGAGCACACTCAGAAAGGAGTAGCGGTGTCAGGCAATGATGTCATAAAGCCATGCACATGCTCAGAGAGAGAGTAGTGGAATCAGGTGATGACATCACATGCCATGACTCATTAGCTCCAACTCATTCAGGCACTTGGTCTCCAAAAGGTTAGCCCTAACTGGTATAGGGTCTCCTGCTTGAGAAGAGGATTGGACTACAAGACCTCCAACATCCCTTCCAACACTGTTATACTTTCTCCTAACTTATATAAGGTTGTGGTTAACTCTTATCTTTCAATGAATATAAATGGGGAGAGCCCATCAAAAGCCATTTTTAGAAAGTTTTCATTTGGGAGATGAAATTCAACAAATTGTTTATAAACAGTGAAAATGCTCTCTAGATTCATTTCGTTTCTTCTTCCTAGGGTCTATTTGTTGACGAAGGTGAGAAAAGGTTCTTTAATGACATCCATGTCTCTGATATTCCGAAGAAATAAATATCGGTATGTTAACATGTTTTAATAATCAGTCTAATGTTTTTCCTGCACTTAGGTGAGTAATGGAAATAGATAAGGGATAAATTCTGCTGCTGAAGATCCTGTCTTCATGTCACCTTCACAATCTTGTGCTTCAAAAAAAAACTTAGACTCATTTTTAATTCCACCCTTGCAGGTTACTGCAGTCCAGATTCCATTTCATCAGGGGATGGAGACTAAAATCGGATTTTCTGAGTCTCAAAGTACTTTCCATTGTGTGATCTGTGAGTTGGCTGAGGAGCTGTTGCAAATCTTATGGGTCTAATAAAGCCAACCAATCCATTCCATCAAATCCTTCCTTCCCTCTTTTTTATGCTTCCTCTTTTAGGTGTTAATTTTGGAGAACTGCTGAAAATGAATAAAAATGGGATTAAATGACCAGTGGGAAAAGGAAAAGGGTGAGCACACTCAGAACCTTCAGGTCAGCATTTTTATCAAGCCAAGTCATTAGCAACTGAAAATGGCACCATCTGTTGATTCCAAAGGGCTGGTTCCATTTGTTATATTCCTGGTGGACAAATTAACTTCATTTCCCCCAGTTTAATAGACAATTGGAGAGGACAAAATTATCTGGAAATAGGTAAATAGATTTGGCCAGGACCGATGTACTCAACAGAAGGAGAGAGAAAGGAGACCAAATGGAACTTTATTTAGAAAGCGATCATCTGAATTGATGGGAATAATTGGCATTATGCCTGCTCTTAATTTGGTTCTTCTAAGTTTTACTTCAGAACAGTCGCTGTGTCTTATAACTTTAGTTAATGCCAAGATACATTGATACATTCTTAATATTTTTTTTTAAAAATGACGATTTTTGTTTATTGAGTGGTTTATATATGTTTAGCCCAAAGAGGAAGGTAAGTCGGCAGTTCAGAAGTTTGAATCCCTAGCTCTGCATAGCGGAGTGAGCTCCCGTTACTCGGCCCAGCTTCTGCCAACCTAGCAGTTCAAAAGCATGTAAAAATGCAAGTAGAAAAACAGGGAACACCTCAGTGGGAAGGGAACAGTGCTCTGTGCACCGTTAGCGTCTAGTCATGCCAGTCACATGACCATGGGGATGTCTTCGGACAGCGCTGGCTCTTTGGCTTACAAATGGAGATGAGCACCACTCCTAGAGCTGGAAACGGGGGGAACACATGTGCGGGGGAAATCTTTATGTTTACCATATTTTATAGCTGTTAAGAAAAAGAAGGCAATTTTAATTTATGAAGCTCAAAAATAAATCAGGATTCAGTTTTGTTTCTTCTTGGAAACCACTTGTGGACTTTGTGCCTAAAGTGCGGGGAAATTAAACTTTGTTTTTGAGCTTTGCTTATTGGGTAGGTTTGTTGTTATAGAAATAGCTAGTATATATCATTATGCAAAAGTAAAAAGTTGAGGTTGTATGTTCTTACCTTATTCTATTCGACCAAAAGGAGTCAGAAGTTGATGCTTTTCTTTTTCTTTTTCCATTTCCTCCAAACTTTTTCAGCTTTCCCTTTTCCTCTCCTATTTCCCCATTGCTTTCATTTTTCTTTGTATTTCTGCATTTTATATTTTGATAAACTAATAAAAATTTGACACCTCCCTTTACTCCAAAAAAGATTAAGAGCTGACATGGAATGGATTGATAGGCTAGAATTTTCCAGCACCTTCTTATTGCATATGAAAAATTCAGAGTTCCTCAACAGAACAGACTTGTAGGGGGAAAGAGCTGCAATTATTTAATAATCTGTTTTGTGTTTTATTATTTTCATAAAACCTATTCAGAAACATATATGAGTCTTGATCTCTCTCTCTCTCTCTCTCTTTCTTTCTTTCTTTCTTTCTTTCTTTTGCAGCCACCAACCTCCTGCAAACAGGATCCATCAGTCAGATTTAAATGTCACAGAAGCTAGGTAATGGCTTGAGAAACTAGACACAGGTAGCAAGTTATGGTAGCTAAGAAAATTAATCTATTCATGATTTTTTTAAAAAACATCGAGGGGTCCTTGGTGCTCTCTGAGCTTGCTTGTTTTCTTGCAGACCTGCCCTTACCCAAACTAAGTAGCACCCTCAGTGCTAGTAAGGAGTACAATTTGGTATCAGTTTATATTTTGGGGGCTTGCCCTGTCGGCGTTGCTGGAGGTGGTCTTAGAGATTCTTCTGTTGGGTTGTTTGATGTTGGCTTCTTTTGTAACTCCTTGATTAGGGTCTTGTTTACTTGAATGTTGATCTGAAGCTAACCTTGGGGTTCATCTACGATGGTCTGGGTGCTTATTTCTGATGGAGAGGTGCTGGGTTCTTTTTGTTCCCTTTTGGGCTGGTTGATTGTCTCTTTTGCCTAGTCTGCAGGCGGTGTTAATTTTAAGACTTGCTTGTCTGTGTTCACTGCTTGGCCTGATGCTGATTCTTTGACTTTGTGCCAATTATTAGATACAAGAAGGCTCAGACAAGTCTGCAAGAGGTACCCCTTGTACCTCCAACTTTGTCTCCAGAAATGGTCAGGTTTCAGATCTAGGCCCACAAAATGGAGGAATAACAAAGGTCTCAAACTAAAGCATGTTTGCAATACGCCCGACATAAATCAGCAGGATCTGGTTGTGGCTGGCATGAAGTTGACATTAACTCTAACACTTGTTTGCAAATGTCCTGATCACCATCAAAGAACGGTGTCTATTACAGCCTGCATTTTGCTACCTGCTTTATTGCTTATGACTATCACCTATATGCCATGAATCCGACATAAGGAAAGACCTTCTGTCAGTACACTTCTTGGAAGGCAGCCAAGCTATTTATTGCTATTCAAGCAATTAATGGTCTTATTGATCTCTTGCTTTTCCCTGGTAAACATTGGATAAGTCATTTATTTTTATTCCTTAGTTGTAATTAATGCAAGTAGAGTCTGACTGGTATTTGCTTGTATTGCACTTTCTGGATGAGAGAACATTTTTCCTTTCACAACCACTTTGTGGTGGAACAGACTCATTATAAATAAGGCACATCTGCTCATTATTTTTCTAAATAGAATATAACCATCGGAATGTGAGTTGCATCTTCCTTGCTCTGGAATAACACAAGCAACATGTCTAAATGCAGCATATATTTTGCTGCTTAAGCGACTGCTTATTTTCCATGATTATTCTCAGAACAAAACCATATTTCTTGGGTCATCCAGGACTTCAAACCAGAGAAAAACAGCAAGATGCTCAGAGTTTCTTTTAGCTGGAAGCTGCTGTACTGACTTCCACTAGTGGAACAAAGCATATATAATGTCAGGACAAGAGTTATGTTATCTGCTCTTTCAAAGTATTTATTTATTAAGGAGAGAGAGAAAGAGAAAGAGACAGAGAGAAGAAGTAGAAAAAAACAAGAGAAAGAAAGAAAGAAGAAAGGAAAAAGGAAAAAGAGAAAGAAAAAGAGAGAAGAAGAGAGAAAAGAGAGAGAGAGAGAGAGAGAGAGAGAGAGTGAGAGAGAGAGAGAGAGAGAGAGAGAGAGAGAGAGAGAGAGTGAGAGTGAGAGAGAGAG
>JANHFO010004616.1:274807-289554 GCA_032468095.1 Pareas carinatus | reverse complement strand
GAATGCACAGAAGCCTGGTGGGCACATCTCTATGAGGGGCACCCCCCCTCTTGGCCCAACCAGGTCTCTGTAATGCCAGCCAGGTCCGCTCCCCCATGCAGATGAAACTCAACGACATTCTAAGAGGATCCTCATGTTTTTATGGTATTGTTGTGTTAAGAGTTGGATGAAAATTACCCTCCTCTTCATGAACTGTTCATGATTTTCCTCTTGAATGTTGAAGGAGGTCAAAGGAGTCAATCAAGGAAATGGCCACTGTAATGTATTGAGCTCTATGTAAACTGCTTAATCATTGCCTTAAAGTAGTTGAAACTTATAGGCCCAGACTGCCTGTCTCCAGGGGTCTCTTGCGCGGGAAAAACCTCAATTGCCTATTGACTGCCTCCTAGTGGCCATAATGTATATAAGCTCATTGCACAGTTGAATTGTAGAGCCTTCGCAAGTGTTCCTGCTTGCTGTAAAATATGCTCGTGCTTCGCTACAATAAACCTGTGTTCTGTTGTGCAACCGATGTCTTCCATGCGTGAGGATCAAGAAGGTAACAGTCACATTCTTCTGTCAGATTAGAAAAATGTCCTAGGACAATCATTAGATTAGGAAAGGAGAAGAATTGACTTAACCAATTTGTGAAAAGAAAATAGAAGGGAACCTTTTCATAATACAGTATGTTATTTTGCAGTAAATTTGGAAATCCTAAATAAGTACCATTCTATTCTTGCAACATTCTTTGAAAAAAGTTAATAGAATGAAACAGAACAGAATAGAATAGAATTCTTTATTGGCCAAGTGTGATTGGACACAAGAAATTTGTCTCTGATTCATATCCCCTCAGCATCTTTATTTTGCCACTTGTAACATAACATCTGTAATGAAAGCACTGCCTGATTTACAGATAAAAGGATACATCAAAAAAGGGGAAAGAATAAATTAATAGTAATCTATGTTTTGTGGTATTCAAAACTAAGCCTGAATACCTCAAAGCCTTCACTGCATTTTACATATTGCAAAGCGATATAACGACAAATACATTTCTCTTAAGACAATTTTTTCCCCCTCTGGCTTTGTTAACTTGTTTTGTTTGCTGTTCGTCACAAAAGAAATCTGTCAAAAAGAGCAAACAGAAAAATAAAACTAACTGTCCTAATTTTAAGTATGTAATTATATACATTTTCAGTATTCGGGCATATTTTGTTTGAGTTTGATTTTCTACTGAAACATATGCTAGCAATTATTCCAGATGGTTTTTCAAAGCTTTTCAAAAGTAATAGAGAAATGTTTCTTTTATAAATATTAGCTGAAACATTATGGTTTTTTTTTCAGTAAGTGAAAAATCCCATTGCTCCATTACTGTTCTATCTATCAGCTTCTTTTCCCTTTGCAAATACCACAGGAAAACTTGTGTAAGAATGAATGCAAGCATTAAATAGCAGAAAACATTGTCTGAGAAATGAAATTAGTACCAAAATGATTCAAAGGTTTAGCATTAAACATTTTTTAGTTGCTCAACTTTGCAGTCCAGTTTTACACTGGCTCAACAGTAAATTCCACTGAGTTTGATTTTATTCTCTTTCACCTAAGTACTGATAAAGTTGCAATGTAGATTTTAATTCTTGTCAGATGCATGAAAAATGCTGGAAAAGTGGCGTTTTGCTAGCCATACTCTACAAAATTAATTGGTAGTCTTGGGACCAATTTTAATAATTTGCAATATTCTTTCCCACATCTTCTGTTCATACATAATTTGTATCTCTGTTGGAGGGTGTTTCGATTTTGGCCAAGATTTAGTTGAGGGGTCTGACACCTGGAATTTCACCCATTCTTTCTAAATTACTGATTTCAACTACCTGCAAGAGAGATACAACAGTGTTACTCCTTAATAACTATACTTTATGATACATATTTATGATGCTCCTACCTTCTATATTATACTTCATAACATGACATGATGAATATACTTTATGATTATGAATGCATCTAATACGTACATTACACGATGAATGCACTTTATGACAATGAATGTATTTTAGGATTGTAATCATTCTTTGTCAATTATAGCCTTATGATTGTAACCATAGTTTGTAAATTGTAGCCTGTATGTAAGTATTTAGCATGTACACCAGAGACAAATCCCTTGTGTGTCCAGACACACTTGGCCAATAAATTCTATTCTATTATACTGGTTTTTCAAAGAAACTGGCAATGGTGTGGTTGTGAGAGGTATGTGCACGATAGCTATAAGGATGACAAAAATATCTCCTTCTGAAAATAATTCCATGCGCCAATTTCAAATTACTTTTTAAGTGGCACTTTTCCAAAGTGTTTTTACTCAGCTTCTATTTCTAAGCTACACACCAGAGGAGTATTCTCTTCTGAAACCCATTCTCCAGTGCCCTGATCCTCATTAGGGAGTTTTCAAATTTTCAAAAGATTTACACCAATAACTGAGAGAGTGCATTTGCATTGTGTCCCTCGGCTGAATAAATTTGTCTTCATTGTCCTATGAAACCACAACCATATGCAGAGTTCAAGTACAGCTTTATTGTTCTAACAGCGTTGTACTTATCCTTGAAAAATGAATTTCTCATTCATAAATCTTATTATGCACCATGTTAAATTTTGTAAAGCGGCAATCTTGCATTGTAACCATCTCTTTGCATTTCTCCATTACAACCTGCTCCAGTTTTAACTACTTGATGTGTTTTCTTGGGATGGAGGTGGTCTCCTCCTTAAATAATAGCCTTAACCTTTGCTTCTGAAAGACTAATCACTGTCCTTTTAGATCCATAACTTTTATAGAAATTGCTTTCTGCAAAGCACTCCATCACATTTCATCACTTAATGCTTTCCCATTCTGATTTTAACCTGACAGTTTCAATATTAATTCCTACCTTCAGAATGGTTTCTTCTTTTGAATTCCCTTCCATTGAAGATCTTGTTATTATTATTATCTGAAATGAAGGCTTTTCCTTCATTTGATTATGACCTATCCTTGCAATGATGAAGTTTAATCTTGTTTATTCAATTTTACTCTAATGATATACATTCAGCGGGCTCAGCTTTGCTGTTCATAATTCATTTTTCTACCCTCTTCTGCACCTCTTTTACAAATCATGCAAGCTAGGTTTTGTAGCTATGGAATGACATTCACGCAAATAATTGGGTTTATTTTAAAGAGGTTAAATGAAAATATGGTAGCTTGGGAAAATTAACCTGCAGTTTTTGACCGATCAGCGCAACCTCTGAAATTATGCAGACTGCAAGATAGTCACTGAAACATGATAATAGTTCATTGTTTTAGATGTAGCTGTCAACCAGTCAACTCAAAATATATTAGAATGTATTTCTGCCCCCTCAGGTTGTAAGGCAAAAGGGTTTTTAGTTTTTCCTTAATAACTAGCACCAAAACCCCTTCAATGATCGCAACATCTAAAACATACAAACTTGTGCAACTTTTATTTTAATGAAAAGGAGAAGTTCATTAAAAAAGATAAATATTTCATTAGATGTTAAATAAAACAAAGAGATATTTTTGGCTTCTCTCAGCACAAAATTCCTTTGAAAGATTAATTAATACATGCAAATTATGCAAATTAGACCCATGCAAATATTTTATGAAGACAATTAAGGCAACCATTAATTACAGCTTTTTTTTTGCTTCAGTGAGATTCATTCATTTAATTTTAATTTCACTTTAACTGTTCTGATGTATAATCTTGCAGCTCAGAACTTTTTATCTTTCCTGGGAGCTCCGTTTTAACTTGTATATTTCATCAAGTGAGCAACGTCTATGGTCTGAAAATGAGCTTCAATTGTGATCAAGGGAAAATGTGGTCACCCTCCACTTTGAGAAAGAGAGGATAGAGAAAAAACATCTCAGCTCCTGCTTGGACAAGGTTCAGTTGCTGAAAAAGCAATTAATTTGCTTTGGCTGTGCTAATATAGGGGAATTAGAAAGTGTGACACAAGACAAATAGAAATAATTACTTCTCCAAAATGATGTTCTCATTAATATGGTTTGAACAGTAGGAAAACAGACACGCATACATCCAGGATTCTGGCAGGACTGTATTCTGTCCCCTGCTACAGAAATCAGGATATAATGCAAAGCAGCTATTTTTAAAAAATTAAAACTTTGAAAAAATAAAAACAAAGGGGAATTAAAATAAAAATCCTTCTGTGGATAATTTGCTCTGTTTTTAATTTGGGAAATTCAGATCACAACGGCTCTGATCTTCAGTTCTAATTTTTTTGGGATTTTCACTGAAGACTTTATGACTCAACATATATAATATGTAATAATACAACGACAATTAGAAATCAGTTGTACAGATCTTAGTGCCAAATCTGTTAAATAAGTGGGTACAGGATCGAGTCCTTTAGCTTTAGAACAGATTGTCTCTTTCTTACATGCATTACACGTAGACATGCGAATCCCAGTTTATTTAGATTTCAGCTTTATTGAAATCAAGTTTTATGGTGTGTAGAAGGCATAATATGTAAGGTGCTTATGTGGTTGTTTAAACCGCAATAGAAATAGCATTATCTTATCAAAAGTTCCCTTAATGTTCTCTTTTATATTTGACAACATCAAAGTTTTTCTACTTACTGAAGCTTTAAACAAACAGATGGATACTCTAAGGAAGTAAATTTTCAGCTGCCTTAATATTAATAACTATTGCCAATCATAGCACCTAAGATATGTTTCTTTCAGCGGAACTGTAGGGTAGGGGGATCTTGCACAGATTAGGAGAGGATACCACTAATCTTAATTTCTGGTTGTTGATGCCCTGCATGGAAGGAGAAGATGGCTATCCAAAGCACCTTTTAATCAATCAATCAATCAGAATAGAGCTGGAAGAGATCAGGAAGAGCTGGAGATCTTCTAGTCCAACCCACTGCTCAAGCAGGAGACCCCATACCATTTCAAACAGGTGACTGTCCAGTTTTCTCTTAAAAACCTCCAGTGATGAAGCATCTACAACTTCCGAAGGCAAACTCTGTTCCACTGGTTAATTGTCCTCACTGTTTGGAAGTTTCTCCTTAATTCCAGATTGGTTCTCTCCTTGATTAGTTCCCATCCATTCTTTCTTGTCTTGCCTTCTGGTGCTTTGGAAATTAAGTTCACCCCCTCTTCCTTGTGGCAGTCCCTCAAATACTCGACTACTGCTACCATGTTCCCCTTGTCCTTCTCTTCTTTAGGCCGACCATACCCAATTCCTTTGCTTGTATTCTTCAATCTATAGTAGTTGTTCTATTTAGAATCCTAGCATACCTTATAGATTGCTTATCTAGAATTCTACGACTGTTCTATGCCTATCACAAAAATGTATCTTATGACGTGATGAATGCTTTTATGACCTGATGACATGATGAATGTATTCTGTGATTATGATCATAATTTATCACTTGTAGCTTATATGTACATTGAGAGCATGTGTACCAGAGACAAATCCCTTTGTCCCCAAGTCCAATCACACTTGGCCAATATATAATTCTTATTCTTTTTACAGATTGTTTAAAATGCCTATCTTCATCTCTGTATAAAATTGCCCCTTACTGATTAAACACCTACATCAAAAGTGGAAAAAAGGAAGAATAATTTGTGTTTCGATATATACATGAATTCAAGAACTATGTATTATGGGGCAGCTTCAGATATAATAGTGGTCCAGTGTGTTAGGGTTATATGGGTTATGGTCCCTTTAAGCATCTAACAGGTTGGTTTACAAAATGGCTGACTAGCTGAGTCAGGCTGAGTCATGCTAATTGCTTAGAACCAGGACACTGATTATAAAAGCAGACTTGAGAAGCTCTCTCTACTCTCTCCTTCGATATTCTATGACTGCTTTACTTCTGAATTTGACCCTGTGTGTTGCTGCTGAAGATTGCTGGCCAACTTTGTTGGTGAAAGTGCTGGTGAAGACTACTTGCTAACATGGTTAGTAAAAAGACTGCTTGACTGTGTGTGATACCTGGACTGTTGACTTAGAAGACTGGACTGTGTTTAACCTTCTGTTTATAAAGATTTTTGTACCTACTGTACTCGGTGGTTGGTTGATGCTGATTTCCATCGCTATTTCCTAGTCCATGGCGTTTTTTGCTGCATGCACCATTTGCTTGTTCCTAACATTGGTTCTAAGCCCAGGGTGCTAACACAGTGGCAGACATAGGTTTCAGTGATACGCATGAGAAACAGAGAAAACTTGGATCACCCTATTGTGGTTTCCATCCTCACTTTTTTTTACCATACTGCCAACCCCTGTTAGCCAGAAAAATAAGGGAGATGTGCTATAAGGTTTAGAGGGTTGTTTAAATAGAAATGTTGATTTAAGAAAATAAAATAAAATATCAAAATGAGAAATGATAAGACAGTAGCAGGATGTTGCTATGGAATTCCACAAGTTCAGAAACTGTCATGATTCCTTTGCATAATATATTTGGGAAGGAGGACACTAATGCATGGCTTTGCCTGAAAATACGAACCATAGTGGCACAGTTTTGAGAATGCAGTATTGCGGGCTATCTCTGCCCACAGTCTAGAGTTTGATCTTCACAGGGTTCGAAGTTGACTCAGCCTTCCATCTTTCTGAGGTTGGTAAAAGGAGGACCCAGATCAGTGGGGGCAATATTCTGATATTGTAAACCACTCAACAGAGACTGCTGTGAAAGCACTATGGAGCAGTATGTAAATCTAAAGGTTATTGCTTTTAAAATAATAATAAAAATGGCCAGATTACATTTTCATTTTGCTTTCCTTTGGAAATGCCTGACCCAGTCAATATTTTCATTGCCCCTCAACATCATTAGGTGAAACCTGACTTAATAGCAGTAACTGTGAGAGGGATCTTGGAGTCCTAGTGGACAATCCATTAAATACGAGCCAGCAGTGTGCGGCGGCAGCCAAAAAAGCCAATACAATCCTAAGTTGCCTCAACAGAGGGATCTAACCAAGATCACATGAGGTACTAATACCACTCTACAAAGTCTTAGTAAGACCACATCTAAAACACTGCTTCCAGTTTGGGTCACTACACTATAAAAAAGGTGTGGAGACCCTAGAAAGCGTGCAGAGAAGAACAACAAAGATGATATGGGTCCAGCTCCCGGTTTCAAGAACTGGGCATGGCTACTTTAGTGATGGGAAGGAGCAGGGGGTGACATGATAGCCATGTTCCAATATTTAAGGGGTGTCCATAAGGAGGAGAAGGGTCAGCTTATTTTTCAAAGCCCCTGAAGGCCAGACAAGGAACAATGGAGGGAAACGGATCAAGGAGAGATTCAGTCTAGAAATAAGAATAAATTTCCTAACAGTGAGAACAATCAGCCAATGGAACAGAAGTTGCCCTCGGAAGTTGTGGGTGCTTCATCACTGGAAGCTTTCAAGAAGAGACTGGACAGACACTTGTCAAAAGTGGCATGTCTCCTGTTTGAGCAGGGGGTTGGACTAGATTACCTACAAGACCTCTTCCAACTCTATTATTTATTATTTATTATTATTTAGATTTAGACTTATTCTGCTTTGTTCTGTTTTATACCAGCCTTACTTATCCCTTTGGACATCACTTGTCTTAATACAGTCATAGAACAACGTATTAAATGAATCAGTTTCCTTCCCACAAGCAGACAGTTTAAAGAACAAGATGCAGAAGGCTCCTTCAAAAACATAAATGTCTAAGAGAGACAGCTTTTCTTCAAAAGAAAAAAAGTAGACCCTGAAATGACTAAGTTAGAATGCTTTAACTGTGCTGCAGGCTTTGATAAATAGAACAAATGTCTAGTTTAAAGGTGTAGCTAAAAGTGACCCATGAATGCTCTGAAACAATAGCCTATTTATAGGTTACTGTCAGGAATCAATACCACCTTTTGTTTAACTTAATCAAAGTTGCCTTTAATTGATTAGCTGGAGCTGAAAAGCTGCCAAAAAAGCAGAGTGTTGTGCCAGAAGACAGGAAATAAACTTATTATTGTTTCATTTCTGCGCACTGCACTATAATTCCACCTCTTATCCTTACTTAAGAGAGGGGGAAAGTGAAGTAGGAGGAAAGTACATAACAAATGTTTTCATAAGGAATCTTTGTAAATCAATTATGAAAGACGACAACCCCATGGGGGGGGAGTGAGAGATGTTTCAAGGCCACCAAATATAATTTGAGAATTTCTCTCCTTCCTAAAACTGTTTACAGAACAAAACAAAACAGAAGAATTTATCAGAGATAAATAAATGCCATTGGGTCAGTGTAGGGGTAGAATGGATTCGCTTATAGGACCATGGCGTTCACTTAATAACTGACACACAAAAAACCCTCAGGAAAACATCTTTGGTACAGTTAATCTTCTCTGTACTACAGGGAGCCCTTGAGACATTTGTTAAGCGACTTTTGCTCCATTCCCCATTCTTTGTGGCCACATTTGTTAAGGGAATCACTGCGATTGTCAACTTAGTGACACGGTTGTTATGTGGATCTGGCTTCCCTGTTGATGTTGTGTGTCAGAAGGTCGCAAAAGGGGATCACGTGGCCCAGGGACCCTGCAACCATCATAAATATGAACCAATTGTCAAACATTCAAATGTAAATCACGTGACCACAGAGATTCTGCAATGGTCATAAGTGTGAAAAATGGTCACTTTTTTTCAGTACCATGATAACTTCCAATGTTTACTAAATGAAGTGTTGCGAATTAAAGATTAGCTGTACAGGTTTAATTCTCTTCCACTCTGTGGCTGACTAGTTTGGAGTGAAACTGAACCAATCATGCCATACTGAGGTAATTCAGCTTTTCATTTATTTCCTTCGAAAAATTACTGTAGGGTAGCTGATTTTTCAATTAGCTGATGACCTATATTGCCAAAAAATTATATTACCACTTGCTTTAAATATCATAGCTGATGATGAAAGCAACAGTAGATTATCCTAAGAATAACTATTGCTGTATTGCAGTGGAAAAGGCTGTTATGACATTGCTGGAGTTAAGCTTCTCTAGCTTGTTGTGACTTGGGTTTTCCACTGGATTAAAATATCAATTTCACATTTTCAGCTTTAAAATCCCAGTAGATGGCATACTAGCTGACTTTGTTTGGGTCCCAAAACTATGCAGGTCAGGCTTTTGATGAGAAATTAACAAGAAATGAACAGCAATATTGCCTTTTCGTCAACAGTTAACAGTAGCTTTTTATAACTGATGACCCAAAACGTACATCCTTCTAGTTGCTATGCCAGAATTGGAGTTTTTTTACTCAACTATCTTCTCCTGAGATACGAGGGCAACTCAAAAAAATCCTCCATTTGGTTCTCAATGACAGACACTCGCAGATACATGACTTTTATTATACACATTAGAAAACTACAACATTACATTACTTTTTGACATCATTGCCATTCCAGTTGAGGCCCTTGTCCTGGAAATGAAGCCAGAAGAGATGGGAGTTGTTCGGCGCCAAATCTGGGCTATTGGAGAATGATCAATATCATCTCAATAAAACTGCTTCAAAAGTTCTTGGGTGCAGGTGAACATTATCGTGAACCATCACCACACTGGAAGTCAGCATGCCCTGATGCTTGCATCACACCTCTGTGATGATGACAATATGCTTCATGATGCTGTAATAGGGTGGCTTCATTCCCAGGAGGGAGATTTCTTGGTAGAAGGAATTTCAAACTTTGTAAGATGTGATGAAAATGCCTCAATTTGAACGGTGATTATGTCGAAAAGCCATGTCATGTTGTAGCTTTCTAATTCGTATAATAAAAATTCTGTATCTGCAAATATCTGTCATTGATAACCAAATGGAGGTTTCTCCCCGAATTGTCCTCATATCAATATTAAATCATCCAACTACCCCACAGTTCACCTTTACAGTTAAAGTACAAGGAAAACGTCTGAAAGTAGATAGATTTTGATCTATCTACTAAAGTTCACTTTAATTTTTTTGAATATTTTAAATGTGTGGATATTTTCTGCTCAGGAAATATTGGAGCAAAAATGCTTCACATTTCTAAGCCACAATATTTCAAATCTAAAATTTATCAATGCGTATTATGTTTTTGACATCAACTCAACTCATTTGAGTAGCACACTTTTACTTACTTAGAGCTACCGGTTGCTCGGTAGTATAGGTTCCAATCCGGTAAACCTAGCCTACCTCTATTTTTACTATATTGTAATCATTTCAGTTTTATTCTTGGTTTTTCCCCTTGCATATATATTTTATGATTGCTTTTTCTAATTCTTCAAAAACGTTTTCCCCCAAGCTTATTGGTATTGTTTGAAATAGAAATAATATTTTAGGTAAAATGTTCAACCTATACTACCAAGCAACTGCATTGACATGGATTAATAAATTGATTTTATTAAGAAACAAGAGATTATTATATTTAGAAAGGTTTGATTTTGCAATTGGGATGGTATGCATTTTTGTGGCATAAAACCTATAAATATTTTCAAAATCATTATGTAAGAAATGCTTTGTGTAAGGTATGGGAAAAAACCAAAAAAGAAAATATATATGAAAATTCCAGAGTGGGTCTCCACAACAGATGCTTTTGTGTGACTAAGTTTGGTTGATATGGAAAAAATCTGGACAAATAAGAATATTTTAGATGGGGAAGAAAAACTGAAATCTAGACTAGCACTGGAAGACCAGGGTATGAACATTACATGGTGGTCATATCTGCAATTAAAAAATAGATACAATATAGATGCAAAAACAGAAGAATTTGAAATTGGTATGACAGAATTTGATGACTTATTATTGTCTAATGATGAAAAATTAATTTAAAAAATGTATGATTTTTTGTTGAATAGGAGAATGGAAGATGACAAGTGATAACTTGGGTGAAAATTTTGGCATATCCTATTGATATTGTTAGATGGAATAGCTTATGGGAAAAGAATTTAAGGATGACAAAAGTCATTTCGTGTAAAGAAAATTTATATAAGATATTTTATAGATGGCATATGACTTCATTTAATTGTCCAAAATGTGTAATGAAGTGTCGGACAGATGCTGGAAGTGCAAGAACAATCAAGGCACTTATTATCATATGTGGTGGACGTGTACATACACTTAAAAATATTAGAAAAGAATAAAAAAAGTGGCTACAAGAAATGATAAAAGCACGAATAGATTGCAAACCTTAAATGTTCTTATTAGGTATTGTACCTGAAATATTTGTACCTGATTGTGCATGTACCTACAGCATCTGGGATTGTTTTTGCACAGAACTGGAAGAATGAAGAAATAATACAAGATGAAGAAATAATAAGAAAAATTCTGGAATGTGCGGAAATGGACAGATTGATGTTATTGCTGAAAGATAAAGAAGAGACAGTACACTTTAAGACCTGGAACTATTTTTATACCTGGTTGGACAAGAGATGGAAGGAGTAGATGTGAAATTGTATTAGTAAATGTAATAGATATTACTGATAGATATAGTTTTTGAATGTAATACTAGGTGATTGTTTTTTTTTACTGATCTATTGAAGCATGTGGATTTACTTTGCTTTATTTTGTGTGTTTGTTTTGTTTGTTTTTGGAAAATAAAAAATTCTTTTGCAAAAAAAGAAAAAAGAACTACCAGTTGCTGGGAAAATGGTATTGCAAAATCATTCAGGGCAAATTTTATTTTTATGTAACCTACTGTTGGAAAAACCTTCTGGTGGCTGTTCCCTAAATTTATTCAGATTCAAAGACACAATGAGAAATTAAATGGCTGATGATCAAAAATCCTTCAAGAAAAGTAAGGGAAAAAGTAAAGGTTTTTCCTGTTCTATAGTGTCTAACTCTAGGGGGCAGTGTTCTCTGTTCTTGGTTGGGGGAACTAGCATTGTTTAAAGACAATTTCCACGTTCATGTGTACAGCATGGCTCTATATGCCAAATGTACACAGAACACTGTAACTTTCTCATTGAAGTGGTACCTATTAACTTACTTGCATTTGCTTGCTTTCAAATTTCTAGGTAGGTAGGAGCTGTGGCAAGGAATGGGAGCTTGTGCAGCACTTGGGTCTTTAACTCTGAGCCATCATTCCCCTTGTAATATAATCATAACATAAATCATTGTAACAAAAGTAGCCAATAGCAAAATATCAAACTCTGATGTTGCTAAAATATTTAATGTAGGAAGTGCTCCAGCATATATGCAGGAGTCTTTCTTCTGCAATAGTGTGAATATCCGTAGCTTGGGTGTAGGATGAGAGTGGAGGGTCATTCTCCGAGCTTGTGGATTGGTTTCTGAATGTTTCATTACCAGGCTAGGTAACCTCTTCATGAAGATCTTATTATTATTATTAGTTATTTAGACTTATATACCGTTTAACAGTTCTTTACAGCACTCTCTAAGTGGTGTACACAGTCAGCATATTGCCCCCAACAATCTGGGTCCTCATCTTACCGACCTCGGAAGGATGGAAGGCTTGAGCCAGTGAGAATCGAACTGCTGAACCTTTGATGGCTAATGGCCGATGGTAGTCAGCAGAAATTGCCTGCAGTGCTGCTTTTAACCACTGCACCATCCTGGCTCCTTCTTGAAGATTTTACCTAGCCTGATAATGATTCGGAAATCAACCCACAATCAACCCCTCGGAGAACGAACCTCCACTCTTACTGTTTCTTCTCCTGTGAAACTTCCAGATTCTCCTCATGAAATGGTCTTCCTTCATTTTGACAAGCTTTCCTAATGCACTCCATTTTTTTCAGAATCAAAAGATGAATGACTCTTTGTAAATAGACAGCTGTCCCATCACCTTCTGATTTATATACAGCCAAGGGGAATAACATTTATGTTTCATTACCTCCATGGTGAATGTATTTATGACAAACAGTAGATGTAAGCTGTTTAACCTCTTAGATGATCATCATCTTGCTAATGTCAAAAGAGAAGGATGGGGACATTTGATGATCTAGTTATACAGCCAGCATCAAACTCCGTGGATACCACAAATTTCTCTGATGCATGATAAGTCACTTATTTTTTACTTTTTTATCTCCTTTTTTTCTAAGAAGCACAATTATATTCACAGATCACTGTTGTTGTAAGTAGAAAGTCCTGGATATTAGGTCTTGTCTCAAAAGTATTGGTAGATTAAAAACATCTTAGTCATACATCATTTAGGCAACAGACTAGATTGAAGTGTTTCTGACTGAAAATTTCAGGGGGCCAGAAGGTGATATGAATCTGGTCTGCAGAGTATGTAGGTTGAGTTCTATGAACTTAGTTTTTCATTTGCAGATGTTACCTTCAGATGTTACCTAGAGATGTTACCTAGGTGGGTAATAGAAAACCAAGCTCAGAGAAGTTTTACATCTCAATGAATCTATATCTATCCTGTTCTCGATCAAAGCTCTTTACATCCTACCGTCCATATTTTGTTTGGGACAGAACTGCTTAATTAATCTTTAAAACAGAGTTAATATTGTCTGTGGTGATTCTCAGTCATCCAGGTCATGGTTGTCTCAAATGAACTTTTTTCAAAAAGCAACTGGACTGTTTTCTCCTTGAGAAAGACATTTTGCTTCTCATCCAAGAAACTTCATCGGTTCTGGATGAGAAGCAAAATGACTTCCTCAAGGAAAAATGTCTGAGAGATTTAACACCATTTGAATGTTCCTACTTACACCTAGAATGTCAGGGAAGGCAAAAACTCAGTACTCTCTGCATCAATCTTCCAGAAATATATGCCTGCTGGGGTTTGGGTTAACAACATCAACATAAAAAAAGATGAATTGGACAATCTGATGGGCAAATTCAATGAAATTGAGGTGCTGATAGGCAGAATGTTAAATTAAGTTAATCTCACTCGATCAGAGCAGGGTGGTTTGTACGGAGCTAATATATTTGAAACAATGATGAGTCATCAAAATAAGCTACCTCTTTCTGGCTGGTGTCATTGAGATCACACCTGGCAAAATAATCCATGGCCAATTCTCCATTGCGTCTCCTGATGTGTGAAGAAGAGACAAACTCTCTGTTCTTTTTTTAAAATCAGTATTATTATTAACGCATGTTTAATCATTTTTGTTGCTTATTATGTTTTGGAATATTTTCCTCTGCTACAACAGCAATCACAGTATCTCACAGGAATTATAAACTAAGGTTTAGTGCAAGACAATAAAGGATACAATTACAGGGATTGACTTTAAAATGCAAATGAAAAGACATCTCTGATTAATCATGATAGGTTGTCTTTGAAGAATTTGCCTTCCTTTTAAATTGGAAACAAATACTTTGTGTGTTTGTGTGTGTATACATCATTCATTATTCATATTAACATTGTTTACCCAGAGATAAATAAGCCCAGCATATATGGTATTTTGACAATATATGAGATATTTGTCCAGTTGTTGCTTACTCTATACTTATAACTCAAAATATAAATAATTGTAATGATAGTGAACTCTATTCAGGTACAGGATGACAATTAAGGAGCTTAACCTGGTTTCCTTTGCTTGTTTCATAAACTGGAAATTATGAAGTATTCCAGTCTTTAAAATTACCTACAGTGTTTTCCCCAAAATAAGACATCCTCCGAAAATAAGACCTACCTACATTTTTGCCTCTTGGAGGAATATAAGACATCCCCCGAAAATAAGACCTCCCCCAAAATATTATTTTCGGGGGATGCCTTATCTTCCGGGAAACACGGTAGATCGCCCACCCCCACCCCCACATAACACCTTCCCCCCCAGGCGGCACCTTACCTGATTGAGCGGGGTGCAGAGAAATGGGGTGGGTTGAAACCTGCAGC